>WOXC01007519.1:1800000-2087212 GCA_011680675.1 Gymnobelideus leadbeateri | reverse complement strand
CAGTTCTGTCGATGGACACAGATGGATATGTATATACCTAATGCAGCTAGGGATCATTTCTAGGGAGCTTGCTTCCTCCTGCTCCAGGGCTCCACCAAAAATGATTATGGGCCAGAAGAGGTTTAACTGAGTTCAGAGTTGCCACTGGGAGTTTACTAAGAGTTCATTGATAACATAGCTCTATTTCTCAAATCTTCAGAGCACAGGTCATGGCACTGCCCTAGCAGGTCTAACTAGAGGAATGCGGAAGGAGGATGGAGACGAGGAAAAGAAAACATAAATAACTCTCCACATAAAAAAAAAAAAACCAAACCCAAAGCCATGGCTTAACATCACTCTTTTTAGGGATAGGGTGGGGTTGCGGATGTGATTTTTATCAGCATGAAGGATCACCAGGATGGAAACTTTCTCTATGAATGCAGATCATCAACTTCTCTGTGATTTATAGTCACTGAGAGTAGCCTAGGATGCTGCCCATGGTCACACAGGTCACATGTCAGATACAGAACTTGAACCCAGGTCTTTCTGACTTCAAGGCTGGCCACCTCTCCAGTACACAACTCTGACTCTCAAGATCAATCACTGGATAGAGCACTTGCCCTGGAATCAAGAGGAACTGAGTTCAAATCCAGCCTTAGACACGTACTAGCTGTGTGACCCTGGGCAAGTCACTTAATCCCATTGCCTTCTTTAAAAAAAAATCAATCGGGGCGGCTAGGTGGCGCAGTGAATAGAGCGCCGGCCCTGGAATCAGAAGGACCTGAGTTCGGAGCCGGCCTCCGACACTTAATCCGCACAAACAAAAACCTAGCCGTGTGACCTTGGGCAAGTTACTTAACCCCAATTGCCCTAAAGGGGCGGCTAGGTGGCGCAGTGAGTAAGAGTGCCGGCCTCGGAGTTTGGATGACCCGAGATCAGATCCGGCCTCCGAAAATGAGCACCCACGCATAAAATCAAATGACTAGCCGTGTAACCTTGAGCAAGTTACTTAACCCCAATTGCTTTAAAAAAAAAAAAAAAAATCAATCATTGGTTCATAGATTTAGAGATGGAAACACTCTTAGATGACCTTTGACCCAATTTCCTTATTTTGCAGATGAGGAAACTGAGGTCCCAAAAAAGGAGAGTGACTGCCCAATGTCACAGCCATTAAGTAGCAGAGCCAGGATTCTGAACCGAGTCCTCCAAATCCATTGTTCTTTCCACTAACACCTCTTAGCCAAGGCTATCAGAAATCTCCTAATCTCCCTCAATCCCAGCTTGCCTGCCTGATTGTCTCTGCCTTAGCCACGAAAACTGTCTTCATGAGAAGCTGTAAGTTTTAGGTGGCCTTATGTTACAAGAGTCCACCCCCCAATCAAGGACAATTGGGAATATGTAATTAAGTAAGGCCATGATCATCCCCCTATGATCAATGTGCTCAAGTGGAGACCTCCCTCCCAAAATATGCTCTGGAGAATATAGTCAGCTTGTACATAACACAAAGTTAGTCCACGCCTTCTTATAAAAAAAGCAAGATAAAGTCTACTCTGTCCCTGAAACACCTAAAATTCTCTTACCTGGCTGCTGGATGACTCAGTAGGTAGAGTGCTGGGCCTGCAGTTAAGAAGAACTGAATTCAAATCTAGTCTCAGACACTTAGTAGCTTTGTTTCATTGGGTAAATCACTTAACCTCTGTTTGCCTCAGTTTCCTCAATAGAAAAATGAGGATAATAAGAGCACCTATCTCACAGGACTGTTGTGAGATAATATTTGTAAAGTGCTTAGTGTAGAGTCTGGCACACAGTAGGTGCTTAGTGTAGAGCCTGGCATGCAGTAGGTGCTGTATAAATGCTACCTGCTATAATTATTACCATCATTAGTTATTATTATTACCTGTTCGTCCAAGATACAGAAGAGAGGTAGATGGACAGAGGCTTTCTGCAAATGCTGAGGACAAAGTCTGCTGCTTCTCTCCAGTCATGAGGTCAACGACATACCAGATGTCCTGCTTTTTACCTGAAAGGACACAGAGCCTTCTTTAAAAGCTGATCAGAGGTGGAGACCTGCAGTCAAGAGAGACCCCCCCACCCTGCGCCCTGGGAGCACATCCTAAGGCAGAGGACCCAAGTTTCCATGACTCCCGGGAGCCTTGCTTTTGCAGGGAACTCTCGGCTGATCCCCAATCATCACCACTCCACAGCAGTGTGGAATCATCTGAGGGCAGCTGTCACTGTTTCCCTTGGCTACACCCCTCTGAGCCTCTGCATCATGCCCCAGGAGACTCTTAATCTTTGAAGATCACTTTAGCCCTGTGTCATCACTACCCTCTATCCCCAGGACCCTTCCCTCTGAATGGAGGACTCCATTGAAGGAGGGTGTCCAAGCCAGCAATCTCTTCATTTCCAACCTGGCTGCAATTCTTCTCTATCATCCCACACCCTCCCTCCCTCCTGCTGGGTACCTTCCCCTTCTTCAATCCCCACTTGTCAGCTTCTTTTTGAATGTTGTCGTCTCCCATTAGAGTGTAACCTCCTTTGTCTTTATTTGTCTTCTCAGCAACTAACACAGTGTTTGGCACATAGAAGGTGCTTAATAAATGTTCACCGACAGACAGGCAATTTTGAGTGTGCCCCCCTTGGTCTACAATGGTCACTTTTTTTCCAATAAACTCTGAGATACAAAAAAGCACCATGCAGTACCAACTCTTCAGTCATTCACCCTTCCTACCATCCCAATGATTATTTGGTCATTATATAAAGAGGAGCAGCTGGAGAGTCAGGCACACCTGGTGGTGTCAAGTCCCACCCATATTTAATGACTGGCTATGGGTCAGTCACAGTCTCTCAGTGACTTCATGTTCTAAATTGCTGATGAGACCGGGGCGGGGGCAGGGGGGGTTCTTCTACTCTAGGAACTCATTAAATTGTAGGTCTATCTCTACCCCTCCCTCCCCAATAAACAATATAAACTCTACCACTAGAACCGGTATTATCTGTGATGATTACTATGTGTGTATGTGTATGTATGTGCAGGTACATGTGTACATATATGGGCGTGTGTATGTATATAAGTGTGTGTGTGTGTGTATATATATATATAGGCATACATATGCTCACCCACACCAATCTTTCTATCCCCTTCTCTCCCTACACACACCCACATATATACATATATACACACACATTTACATAGAGACAACTGGAACTGCTGTCTGTGATGTCTACTACTCACACATACATTCATATTCAACTAGTGTCTATGATGACTACACACGCACACATACATGCACATAAAGACACATGCATGTACACATACATAACTGGGACTGGCATCTGTGCTGACTTTTTATATATTTACAGTACGTATGTATGTATATATATGTGTATATATATATATATATATATATGTATACATACACACAGATTTTGGACTGGACCTCTAATTTCATTGGTATAGGGAACTCATGGTAAGGAGAGTACCAGTGCAGGTGGGCCCTTGCTCTGAAATTTGTTGTAAGAGTTGCCTGGAGCACCAAGATGTCAGGTGACTTGTCCTGGGTCACACAGTCAGTACGTGTCAGAAGCAGGGCTCGAGCCCAGGTCTTTCTGACTCCAAGGCTACCAAAGCCTAGACCTACCAGATTCTATGCCTTTTGAGGGGAGAGTTGGTCATCTCTGCATCTCTCTCAGGGCCCAGCATGGCCACTGCATATAGCAGAGTGCTTTAAAAATGCTGAAATAAATTGAGTGGTTAGTGCAGGTGGCTACAGTACCTGCAGCACAGAAGATGGCCCTTTATAGACCAGTGAGCCTGATTTTCTTTGATGGCTTCAGCCTACATTCTGGCCTCAGTCACCTAATTTGCTGCTGTGAACACTATCTACCAAGGCCTTTGTCACCTAGGCTGTGCTGGCTTTTCCCATGGCTCTACCCCATGTAGGCTGAGCTACTTTTTCCTTAAAAGATAATATCGGGGCGGCTAGTTGGCGCAGTGAATAGAGCGCCGGCCCTGGAGTCAGAAGGACCTGAGTTCGGAGCCGGCCTCCAACAATCCACACAAAACAAAAACCTAGCCGTGTAACCTTGGGCAAGTTACTTAACCCCAATTGCCCTAAAGGGGCGGCTAGGTGGCGCAGTGAGTAAGAGCACTGGCCTCGGAGTTGGGATGACCCGAGATCAGATCCGGCCTCAGAAAATGAGCACCCACGCATAAATAATGACTAGCCCTGTAACCTTGAGCAAGTTACTTAACCCCAATTGCTTTAAAAAAAAAAAAGATAATATCATCCTGGAGATTTAATTGTCCCAGAAGATTCAGGCTTGAACCACTGATGTAATTCCTGGTGTCCTGCACACAGAAGCCAGTGAACAAGGAGTTGGGACATTTTCCATTGACACCACTGAGTCATCATGGCAAATGCAAAAGTAATGAAGCTGTTCCCAGTTGATCACCAATATCTGTAATAATGGCATCTACATAGCACCTTAAGGTTTGCAAAGAGCTTTACAAATAATACCTCATTTTATCCTCACAACAAATGTGGGAGTCAGGTGCTATTATTCCCATTTTATAGATGAGGACACTAAGGCACGCAGGAGTTAAGTGATGCTCCAGGCCACACAGCTGTGGTTAGATCTGGTCAGGTTTTTTTCTGATTTCCAGTCCAGCACTTTCCCCATTGCCCCATCTAGGTGCCTCTAGTCCGTGCTGAATCCTTGCTGAATATCCTTCCCCAGCTATGGCTAAGTTAGCTTCCTTTGGTCTATAAGTATCTCTTTTTCAGTCGTTTTGCAGTAGTGTCCAACTCTTTGTGACCCACTTTGGGGTTTTCTTAGCAAAGATACTGAAGTGGTCTGCCATTTCCTTCTCCAGCTCATTTTACAGATGAGGAAACTGAGGCAAACAGGGTGAAGTGACTTGCCCAGGGCCACACAGTTAATAAGTGTATGAGGTTGGATTTGAACTCAGGTCTTCCTGACTTCAAACCCAGTGCTCTGTCTGATCCTGAACCAAGACCACTGGACTAGCTTGAGTCAAGCTTGACCTGCACAGCTGGGTATGTGTGACTGGATGAGCATGACTTATCACTTTTGCTAGAAAAAAAATCTTAGCGTATTGAATTAGATTATTCTATAGAAAGGACTGCATGAATGCCTAAATCTTATTCCAGAGGATTAATTAAACATAACATACTTCCTTCCTCCCAGTAGAAAGGTGGTGGACTACAGGCCTGGAGTGGAATATGTTGTTAACCAGTAACCAACGTATTAGCTGGTTTTCCTTATGCTATAAGGGAGGGCTCTGTGGGCAGGGGAGGGAAAGTTTGTCAAGTTTAACAAAAGCATCAATAAAACGTTTTTAAAATTAGAATTTAAAGAGAAAAAACTCTCTTGCTACTTGCTACAATGTCCTAAGCTTTCTTTTACTTGCCTGCCCCCCTCATCACAACGTGAAGTAGAGCCTGATGTAGATTTGCTTCATTTGTATTTTAACCAGAGCGCCGGTTATTTTATTTCTCGAGGTTCCTGGAATTAGAGCACCCAGATATACCATGCATGAATCCTAAGATCTGCTAAAGACATAACTGGCTTCCACAAGCACTCTGCACTTTTTGTTCAGTCATTTCAGTCCTATCCAACTCTCCGTGACCTCATCTGGGGGTTTCTTGGCAAAGATACTGGAGTTGTTTACCTTTTCCTTCTCCAGCTCATTTTACAGATGAAGAAACTGAGGCAAACAGGGTGAAGTGACTTGCCAGAGTCACACAGTTAATAAGTGCATGAGGCTGGATTTGAACTCAGGTCTTCCTGACTCTAGGCCCAGTGCTCTATCCACTGCAGCACCTAGCTGCTGCATCTTGCATTTATTTATATTAATCATAAGTTTGACATCTGTCCAGAGATCACATTTCCCTTTCTTGGCATTATAATCCTATGAGGAAAAAAATATCTGAAGAGAGGCAAAAAAAAGAAGAAAAATCATCTTCTAAATAGCAATAACTGTGAGCTCTTAATGTCTGATATCATTGTGATAGATCCAAAATACTTCTGGTTTCCTAGACCTAGCCTTTTTTGACATAAAGATTCTTCTCTAGAGATACCCCATTTTCTGAGAGGTATGGCAGGTGGCAGTAACTAGGTGGTACAGGGGATAGAGTCCTGAGCCTGGAGTCAGGACATCTTCATGAGTTCAAATCTGGCCTCAGATTTACTAGCTTACTAGCTGTGTGACTGGGCAAGTCAACTGATGTGTTTGCCTCAGTTTCCTCACCTGTAAAATGAGCTGGAAAAGGCAAACCACTCTAGTATCTTTGCCAAGAAAACCCTAAATGGAGTCATAAAGAGTCAGACAGGACTAAAAACCAACTGAACAACAAAAGGCCCCACTTCTCTGGAACTCCACCCTCTTCTCTGGTACTGCACCCTCATCTAGAATCTCCTTTCTCCCAAATAGCCAGAAGAATTGGTACCTGCCTGCCTGTGGACTCAGAAGCAGAAAAACAATCAGATGGACCCAAGGACACGCCTCTCAATAAAATGCCTCCCTCTCTTCCATATTCACGTATGGACCCCTTGCATGGGGATGGTTCAAGCATCCCATACCACAGAACTAGAAAAGTGCCAGGAGTTTGACATGACCTGGGAGCCAAGAGAGGATGGAACCTCTCCTTGGGTCATCAGTCACCTTCCTTCTTCCAGGTGTAAAGGTCACTGCACCCAAGGCTGGGACCCTGTGCATCAGCTTCCTCTGGGCCTTTGCATTGGCTATTTGCACCCCACCCCACCCCCACACCTCAGATGTTCTCTCTATTCACTGCTATCTCTTAGTTTCCCTGGCTTCTTCCCAGACTCAGCTCAAATCTCACCTTCTGTAGAAGGCCTGATTCCCCACCCCACCTCCAGCTGTTAGTGCCATTCCCTTTGGATTACCTCCCAATATTGTCTGTATTTGATTATTTACATGTTCTCTCTCCCTTTGGAAAAGGAATTCTTTAAAGGCAGGGAATGTTTTGTACTTTCTTTGTATCCTCCACTTAAGATAATACCTGGCACACAGTAAATGTTTAATTAACACTTGTTGACCCACTGACTGTATTCTACCCCTCCAGAGATCTGGCTGTATCTTTGTCTTTGGAGTAAGACTGATCCTGGTGCATTGTTGGCTTCTCTCCTCATCTATCCCCACTTCAGTCCCTTGCCAAGTTAAATTCATTCATGATAAAAGCTTTTAGAAGTTGTTCGTTGGTTTGCTCTTTGTGATTATCTCCAAGGTTCCCTAAAAAGCCTTGTTTCCCTAAAAACCTTGGCAATGGACTGGGACAAAGGTCTTTGCCATAGGCAGCTCAGAAAAATTGCAATAATTTGCACTTCTTTAATAGATGAACGAGGCAACCATCAAACTCTCAAATAACCCTGAATGGTTCAATTTAAGGAAGCTCTTACACTAGAGAATGTGATAGGGAAGTGTTCTAAGAGCCATACAAGGAATGAATTACTGAGCAACCATTTGTGGATATCAGGATATCCTCCTGGAATCAGGAGGATCTGAGTTTAAATCTGGCATCAGACACTTAGTAGCTGCTGTTGTGACCCTGGGCAAGTCACTTGACTCCAATTGCACCAGGAAAAAAAAAAAGATGATCTTGGATCCAATCTGACAGATCCTGCCTAAATCTGCTGATTCTGAGCAGACCATGGAAATCAGACGGTAATGTCATCATAAAACAGTTTCTTCTCCATTAGGTCCACAGTTGACATCTGCAAACTCATTTAGCAAGCACTGCTTTCTCCTTTATTTTTGGAAATCTCAATATTATTGAAAAACAAACAAAATAGGTTTTTTCTGTTGTAAAAGGGACATACCAGCCTAGAAGGGCATTCCCAGAGGTATGGAAGCAAGGGAATGCAATGTTCCCACAGAAATCCTTGAAAAAATCCTGCATCCCAGACACAGATCCACATGATACCAAAGTAAGGAATGCTTTGGGCCACTCCAAAAAAAAAAGCCAACGCTGTAAGAGGAGGAGGAATCACTTAATATTACCACCATTTCCAGCTAAATGCAACTTTCCTCCAGGTGGAGCAGTAAAGAGAGCCTTGGACTCAGGGTCAGGAACAGCCACGTTTAAATTCGGCCTCAGACACTATTTGCATGACCCTGGACAAGGCACTTGACCACTCCTGGCCTCAAGTTTTCTCAAGTGTAAAAAAAAGACAATAGCAGCCATCTCTCAGGACTATTGTGAGGATCAAATGCGAGAACACTGCAAAGCGCTCTGAAAATATGAAGCACTAAATAAAGGCTCGTATGTCATCTCGGCAGCAAGATCACAGGAGGTGATGCGCTGCTCTGAAAAAGCTGAATTTACTAAGCACCGAAAGACAGGCTAAATGCTAGACACAAAGTACTGTTCTGTGGCTGTCTGCCTATCTATCTAATGTGTATGTATACATATTTATGTATGCATATATGTACACATATGCATATGTGCCTATATGTATCTATAGGTATGTGTGTCTGTCTGTCTCTGTTCTTCCCCCCTCTGATAACAGAAAATACTAAGACACACCTTTAATGAATAGAGTTTGGTTTCCTTTTTCTGGCTCAGATGATCGTACCCACTTTAAGTTTCAGCCAGTTTTTCCCTAGCATGGCATAATCTTTAAATCACTCAGGGCAAGCCAATAGAGCAGCTAAACGCTTTCTTTCACTGGAGAAATAAATGGAGGAACTAAGGTCATGAAATACCATATATGCTGCCAAACATGATCATTGTAGTCAAGTGGTTTTGCTGAATTTCATTTTATTTTTCTTTTTTAAACTTTGTTCCAAGAGAAGGCTTGCTAGATAGGAAAAGGGAGAAACACACACACATATATCATATATATATATTAATTATATTATATATAATTACATAAAAATTATATATGATATTAATTTAGGAACAAATATGTTGGTTATACATATATCATTATCTATAATATTTATGTATTAATTTCTGAATGAACATATACATTTATTTTAATTATGATATGCTAGTTATATAAATATATAATCATACATTTATATTAGTTTCTGAGTGTATATATTCATCCTGAAATTATGTGCATATATATTCATTCACAAATGAATATATATGCCTACATATGTGTCTATATGTTAATTCTGAAATTAATGTGACATGGGACAAAAGGTTTCAATAAAACAAAATGTAAATATGAAAAATTAAAGCTTGTTGTGTGCAACCATGTTGATGCAGGTTTCTCACTTCCTCAATCAATCTCCTAAATTTAGAGCTGGAAAGAATCTTAGCATCCAATCCTCTCATTTTCCTGATGAGAAAACAAGTTCAGAGAGGTTAGATGATTTGCCTAGGGGCACAGAGCTAGCAAATATATCAGGCACATGACTTTCCTGATTTTAAGCCCAACATTCTATCCACTGGTGCCACTTGGTCACCTCAGCTGAGCCAATGGCTGGAACAGCACCCTCTCACACAATTCAAGGCAAGAGGGTTAGCTAGTAGGAAAATGAAGCCACTTTATTTTTCATAACTAGTCATCCCCTTACTGGAGCTAATTTTCATAACTAGTCATCCCCTTACTGGAGCTAATTTTCAACAGGCCATAGAGAAGGTGCTGAAAATAGAAAATTCTTACCCATGTAGAGAATC
The DNA here is from genome assembly GCA_011680675.1 of Gymnobelideus leadbeateri. Lineage (NCBI taxonomy): Eukaryota > Metazoa > Chordata > Mammalia > Diprotodontia > Petauridae > Gymnobelideus > Gymnobelideus leadbeateri. The sequence goes on along the minus strand of WOXC01007519.1, from coordinate 2,077,556 downwards.
CCATCTGAACTTCGGCAAGGGGATGCCTGCACCAATTCTGGGATGGTAAAGGGAAGTTTCTAGAAAGATGAACACATAAAGGAAAACAAGTTAACTTTAAAAGCTTGAGTAATTTTCACAATCATAATAGGCGATCTGTTTCAGTTATGCAATATTGCTAAAAAGAGAAAAGTGTTGTTGACTACTTCCCCAACTCAAACTTGAAACTTGAAACGAAGAATGGTAGCAGCTGGAGACAAACAGAAGTGAGGTGGGGGGTCCAGGCTTCTCCATTCTCACTTCTGCTATACACATAAAGCCGTTACCAGGTGCCTGTCCCCTGTAAGAACCAGCTTTCTTTACCTCGGGCGGGGCTTCTTTTTACTTTAAAATTTTTATTTTTAGTTCCAAATTCTTTCTCTCCCTCTGCCCCTTCCCTCACCTATTGAGAAGGCAAGACTAGGGCAGGGATTCTTTCCCCCCCTTTTAAATTTACTTTTAGTTTACAACATTCAGTTGCACAAGTTGTTGAGTTTCAAATTTTCTCCCCTTCTCTCTCCTCCCCCTTCCCTGCCCCAAGACAGCATGTAATCTGATATAGGTTCTACATATACCTTCACATTAAACATGTTTTCACAATAGTCAAGTTGTAAAGAATTATAACCAATGGAATGAGCCACGAGAAAGAAGAAGCAAAACAGAACAGAACAAAACAGAGAGCAAATAGTCTGCTTCCATCTGCATTCAGACTCCATAGTTCTTTCTCTGGATGTGGACAGCCTTTTGCATCATGAGTCTTTTGGAGTTGCCTTAGAACCTTGCATTGCTGAGAAGAGGCAAGTGTATCAAAGTTACTGATCACAGATACAATATGTCTGTAATTGTGTACAATGTTCTCCTGGTTCTGCTGTAGGGCCGGGATTCTTAAGCTGGTATCCATAAACTTGTGTTTTAAAAAATATTTTGGTAACTGTATTTCATTGTAAGCAGTGTCCCTTGTTTTATTTATGCATTTAGAAACATTATCCAGAGGTGAGGGAGAGTATCTGAGGACTTCACCAGATTGCCTAAGGGGTCCATGACAGAAAAAGTTAAAAATTCTTGACATAGTGGCAACACAGAGTTTTTGGAGACATAAAAGAACTCCTATTTGGTCACATTGCTTAAAGATATAATGGTCTTTGGGGAACAGCATTTTTCGGGCTATGAAGGGTTACACAACCTTCCACATTCTAAAAGAAAAAGAAAGAACCCTTCTCTTCTGCCTTGGGAAAATAACAATGGGATTGCTAGTTAGAGCAGAATTGTGTGATATTTCTCAAGGAAAGAGGAATGGGAGATTAATTCTGAGTAGAAGGAACCTCCACCTGAATTCTAGGCATGTGGGGGGGGGGGGGGCAGGGGACGGTAGTCTTAGAGCTTTCTGCAGTAAATCTCTGCACATTAAAAAAAGGGGGGGGAGGTGGGAAGTTTTGTGTTTAAAAAAACAGTTACGGTGGATACTAAGAAAAGAAGCTCATAAAAAGTTTTAAAACTGTTTCATTATAAAACTGCTTCTTCTCCCTTAGGTCCACAACTAACATCTGCAAACTCTTTTGGCAAACACCTGTTTGTTTTATTTTTGGAATCCCCAGCATTCTTGAAACACAAACAAAACAGGCTCTTGCTGTCGAGGATTGAAAAGTTCCCCTTAGTTCCAGACGTCAATGAATATTTTCACCTCTGAAAGGGCTTTTTCTTCTAATATTTTACTGATATTCTTCTTTTCTTTTTTTTTATTGTTATTAAACAAATGCTTTATTAACTTCTGTTTTACATCATTCATTTTCGCCAGATTTTGAATTACAATCATTTTCCCCCCGTTATTCCCCTACCCAACCTCCCAGAATAGCAGTCCCATAAGATATCGCTTCCTCCAATCTGCTCTCTCCCATACCTTCTCCCATACCCCCTTCGACTTTTCCATTAGAGGAAGGTGAATCTTTGTGTCCCAATGCCTGCACATCTTATCTCCTAATTATAAGCAAAAAAGTATTAATAATAGTATTTATATATATTTGAAACATTTAATGATAAGACCTCGACTTTCAGATCCATTTCCTTCTTCCCTTGTCACCCATTCCCTCTGGGGAGATAAGTAATTCAGTATATGTTGTACATGTCTAGCTATGCAAAACATTATCATAGTAGATATATTGTACAAGGCTGCTTATAATTCCCTCCCACTCATCCCACCCCCCACCTGGTCCATTCCCCCACATGATCCTGTCCCTCTTCTATAGTGGGTACTTCCAACCACCCCTCCCCACAAGGATGCCCTCCCATCCATCTTCCCTCCTCTCATCCCCCTTCCCCCTATTCTGCTGCAGGTTGAGATATCCCATTTAGCATGTATGTCATTCTCTCCCTGAACCAAATTCAATGAGAACGTGGTTTTGCCTTTTTGGCTTCCTATTCTTCCCCCCCTTACAACCACTTCCCCTTGCTTCTTCTACATGAGATAGTTTACCCTACCCTGTCTCTCCCCATCTCCTCTTGCCACTTTCCTCTCTCACCTCATAATTTCATCCCTTGAGTATTCTCCCTTCCCAACAAATTCAACCTATGCCCTCTATCCATATATAACTGTAACCATATACACACACATTCACATATGTACTCATATGACCACATACCCTTATTCCATTATTTTCATAGTTAGAAAGATATCATCAGTCACTGTTATTGCTTTTCCATATAGGAATGTAAATAGTTCAACTTTGATAAGTTCCTTTTGATTTCTTTTCCCTGATTACCTTCTCAGGCATCTCTTGCTTCTTGTGTCTGGATGTCAAATTTTCTATTCAATTCTGGTTTTTTCCTCAGGAATGCTTGAAAGTCCTCTATTCCACTGAATGACCATATTTTCCCCTGAAACAAAATACTCAGTTTTGCTGGGTAGGTGACCCTTGGGTTCATTCCCAGTTCTTTTGCCCTCTGGAATATCATATTCCATGCCCTTCGATCCTCAGTGTAGAAGCTGCCAGGTCCTGGGCTATTCTGATTGTGTTTCCACAATATTGAAATTGTTTCTTCCTGGCTGCTTGGAGTATTTTCTCCTTGATCTGGGGATTCTGGAACCTGGCTATTATATTCCTGGGAGTTTTCTTTTTGGGATCTTTTTCAGGAGGTGATTTGTGGATTCTTTCAACCTCTATTTTGCCCTCTGGATCTAAAACATCAGGGCAGTTTTCCTTGAGAATTTCTTGAAGGGTGATTTCTAGGTTCTTTCCTTGATCATGGCTTTCAGGTAGTCCAATAATTTTTAAATTGTCTCTCCTGGATCTATTTTCCAGGTCAGTGGTTTTTCCCATGAGATATTTCACATTGCCTTCTAATCTTTCATTTGTTTGGATCTGCTTAACAGCATCTTGATTTCTCATAAAGTCATTAGCTTCCATTTGCTCCAGTCTAACTCTGAAGGAATGAATCTCCTCAGTGAACTTTTGAGATTCTTTTTCCATCTGGCAAATTCGACTTTTTAAGGCATTCTTCTCCTCATTGCCCTTTTGGGCCTCCTTTGCCATTTGAGTTAGTCTATTTTTTAAGGTGTTGTTTTCCTCAGTCAGGCTGTTGACCCTCATTTCATACTTTTCCTGCATCCTTCTCATTTCTCTTTCCAATTTTTCCTCCACTTCTCTTATTTTATTTTTAAAGTCCTTCTTAAGGTCCTCTATGGCCTGCAACCCGCTCATGTTTTCCCCTGGGGCTTTTGGAGCAGGACTTCTGACCTCACAGTCCTTTTCCCGCTCTATGCCCCCAAAATAGGAGTCTAGGGTTGCATTTTTCTGTTTCCTTTGCTTGGCATGTTGCCACTTAATTACTTGACTTTTGGGCTTGTTGCCACACTATGGCTTTAAGGCCAGCTAGAGGAATTTTCGTCCCGAACGTGTGGGGGGCAACTTCCGTTTCTGGCAAGCTGTAAACCCACCCACGACTTCCACCCTAGATCACAATCCAGATCCAGGGAGGTTAAAGCAAGAGCGATTACCCCCTAAGACTGATCGCTGGATCTCCCTACGGTTCAGCAGGCCAGGAGCTGGAGCTGCGTCTGAAAACTACCAAGTGGCATGTCTCCTCAGCGGCCTCTAGCCCCCAGGGGAGGAAGCTGACGCGTTCCCCAAATACTGGTTCCAAAGTCCATAGGACACTAACCTCTTACTTTGTCCTAGGCATGTCTATGTTGATAATTCTGGAGTCGCCACAGCTACTGGTGTTCTGGGGTTCCTCCAGCTGGCTGTTGGCCCTGGTGCCCTGGAGCTAAAACCTCGGCTCACGGGGACCTCAGCTCCGGCTCGGCTCGGCTTCCCGTGCTCTGCGTGCTGCTCACTGCAGGCTCCCAGACCTCTGCACTGATCCTTCCTGCAGGGCTGCTGGGCTGTCCTCAGTGGGAGGTTAGCTTCTCTGTGTTGTTCTGTGGGTGCTGGGGCTCCAGAAGTTGTTCAGAGTCCCCTTTTACATAGTTTGGGGGGAATCTGGGGGCAGAGTGGCTTGGATGAGCTGTTTCTACTCTGCCATCTTGGCTCTGCCCCCCGATAGTCTTCTTTTCTTTAAAAAAAAAACCACTCATTTCCCAGCTCCTTTGTGATAAATGTGTTCAGACTTTTTTCAGTCATATCTGACTCTTTATGACCCCATCTGGGGTCTTGGCAAAAATACTGGAGTGGTTTGCCACTTCCTTCTCCAGCTCATTTTACAGACGAAGATACTGAGGCAAACAGGGATAAGTGATTTGCCCAGGTAGTAACTGTCTGAGGGCAGATTTGAACTCAGGAAGATGAGTATTTCTGACTCTAGACCCAGCACTCTATCCACTGCAACACCTGGTTGCCTTACTATTATAAATAAGTATAGTCAAATAAAGCAAATTAATTCATAGGCCAAATGCTCTTATTGAAGACCAATCCATCTAAATAGGCAGGATATTATTTGTCGATATTATTTTACATTTTTTAAAAATTGTGACTTCAATAAACACAAATAGTTCAAGATATAAAATATAGAAAAGAGGATTTTATAAGAAACTGTAAACTTTTGTTAATAGTGCTTTTTAAAAAAAGAAATAGATATTATTTAATAAGGTAGTATTAAAATGCCTATAATCTCCTTCTGAACTTTTTTTCCTCAGCATATTAAAAAAATGTTTTACTGATGATCTTTTTGTCATGTCTGTCACTGACCATTAATCCACCTTCCTCTCCATGGCCTAAGTACATCTTTTTTTGCAGCAAATATATAAAGTTAAACAAATTATATCAATACATTGGCCATATCTGAGAATGAACGTCTCAGTTTGTATCTCTAATCTGTCATCGCTCTGCCTAGAGGTAGAAGGTAGGAGGTAATTTCACCACCAGTCTTTGGACAGTTGTTGCTACAGGTAGCCTTCTGAGGTTCAGAATTGTTTCTGCTAACATTATTATTGTGGTCACTGTATAAAGTGTTCTCCTGCTTCTGCTTATTTCATTCTGTATCAGTTTATACAAGTCTTTCTGTATTTCTCTGAACCCATCACATACATGATTTTTCATGGCACAATTAAATTCCATTATATTCAAACACAACAATGTGTTCAGTATTCCCCTATTAATAGACCCCTATTTTATTTCCAGTCCTTTGTTAAAACAAAAATTGTTGCTATAAATATTCTTATACGTATTTTGATTGATTGATCCTTTCCCTCTCTCCTTGATCTCCTTGATAGTACTACCAAGTCAATGGGTATATAGTTGAGTTAATTTTTCTATTTAGTTCTAAAATGTGTTCCAGAAAGGTTGAACCAATGGTTGACAGTTCCATCAACACTACATTAATATTCTAATCTTCTTACAACTTCTCCCTACAGTTGTGTTGTCTTCTTTTGTAATTTTTGCTAACCTGATATATGTTATGTGGGACGTTTTAGAGTAACAATTCTAGAAATTAGAATTAATAATAACTAGCATTTATGTAGAGCTTATATATGTTATCTTATTTGATCCTTACAACTCGGGTCTCCTACATACTATTATTATTCCCACTTTAGAGATGAGGAAACTGAGGCAGCCAGAGGTTAAATGACTACCCAGGATCACATAGCTAGTAAGTGCCTGATGAAGGATCATTCTGATCCTGAGTTCATATCTCCCTGTACTGTACTACCTAGCATATTATGTATCATTTATAACAGTAGGCATGTTTAGCCCCAATCTTACTGAAAAGGCTTCTAATGTTTCTATATTATAGATAATGCTACCTCTTGGGTTTTGATAGATACTATTTATCACATTAATAAAAGATTAATTTATTTCTATACCTTCTAGCATTTTTAACATAAATGAGTATTATAATTTTTTATTTGGACATAAATGAGTGTTGTCAAAAATTCTCTGTATCTAGTGATAATCCTATGATTTTGATTTGTAATTACATGGTTTATTATGTTTATAGCTTTCTGAATACCGAACCAGCCATGCATTCCTGGCATAGATCCAATATGATTATAATGAATAATCTTTTGTAAAGGTTGCTATTAAAATGAGATAATTCCATTTGTAAAATACTTTGCAAATCGGGGCGGCTAGGTGGCGCAGTGAGTAGAGCGTCAGCCCTGGAGTCAGAAAGACCTGAGTTCGGATCCCACCTCAGACACTTAACGCACACACAAACAATACCTAGCCGTGTGACCTTGGGCAAGTTACTTAACCCCAATTGCCCTCCAAAAAGCAAAAAATACTTTGCAAATCTTAAAGCATCATATCAATGCTAACTATTATTATTATTATTTCTATAGCCCCTTTGCTAATATTTTATTCAGTATTTTTGCATGAAAATTCATTAGTGATATTTTTTTATAATTTTCCTTATCTGATTTATCACTCCCTTATTTAGGTATCTGGATTATATTTGCTTTACATAACAAATTTGATACAATTCATTTTCTATTTCTGCAAACGTTTTCTATAGTATTAGAGTTCATTGTTCTTTGAATGTTTGGTACAATTCACTTGTAAATACATCTGGGCCAATTTTTTTCCCTTTAAGATTTCCTTTCTGAATTGTTCAATTTCTTTTTCTGAGATTGGATTACTTAAATTCTCTATGGCTTATCCCATTTATCTGGACATGTTTCTATAATTATTTATGTATTTCTTTTAAGTATCAGTTTTGTTGCATATAATAAAGCAAAATAGTTTCTAATACTTCTTTGTCTGTTGAGATTTCTCCTTTTTCATTCATGATGTTGGTGATTTGGTTTTTTTCTCCTTTTAAAAAATCATATTAGCTAAAAGTTTGTTACTGGCCTTTTCTTTTAAAAATTGTTTTTTCAATTAAAAAACATTTATTTTCTCCCCCTATCACCTTCTCCATAACTGAAACAAACAAACAAACAAACAAAAACCTTTGTAACAAATATACCCAGTCAAGCAAAATAAATTTCTAAATAGCCATGTCCAAAAATGTAACTGGTCTACAAGTTTAAAAAAATTTTTTTAATCTCTCTTCTATTTTCAGAGTTTCTATTTTTGAGTTTACTTGAAACTTCTTTGTTATGTTACTTTTCTAGTTTTTTTTAGTTGCATATCTAATTCATTTATCTCTTGATTCTTTCCTTGGCTACTGAATATGCTTAAAGAAGAGAATTTTTCTCTAAGGACTACACTGGCTACATTCCACAAATTTTGGAATGCCGTACCATTGTTATAATTTTCTTTGATAAAATTATCTGTTGTTTCTATAATTCATTCTTTGACCCATATATTCTTTAGGAAATTATTTGGTCTCCATTTAAGTATATATCCTTTCTTCCAATTACCCTTATTTATCATAACTTGTCTTGTATTTGGTTAGCAATGGATGTGGTCATTATCTCTGCTTTTCTCTATTTCTATTTGCCCTATGACATGGTCAATTTTTATAATGGTGCCATTCAAAGCTACAAAATATGTACTCTACATTGTACATTCGGTTGTCGCTGAGGTCTATCATATCTAATTTTTCTAAAACTCTATTTAGATCTTTAACTGTGGTTCAATTATTTTGCCTGCACGCACATGCACATGCACACACACAGAGGTGCATGCACACACATCCCATTCAGTGCATATATATGTATTATTGATTTCATTTCATTATTTATGGTGCCGTTAAATACAATGGGACTCCTTTGTTTATCTCTTTTAGCCATGTATATTTTTACCATAGACTTTTCTTACATTACAATCAACACACCTGCTACTTTAAATTCGTCCGAGGAGTAAACAATTATACTCTAGTCCTCCACTTTAATTCTGTGTAAATCTTCATGTTTCAAACATTTCTGAACCCTCCCTTCTTACCCATTATTCTGCCACCCTCCTCATTAAGGGTAGTTCATTCCATTATAATCATAGTAATGATTTTCAATTGTGTATTTCCCCCCATCATATGCTACTATGACCCTACCTTTACTCTGACCCCATTAATTTTACAAAACATAGGAAGGTGGCAAAAGTGAACTCATCACTAATAAATTACAATTAGAATATTCTCCTCCTGTTCCCTTGCCCTTCCTCTCTTCATGCAACCTGGATTTAAAACTGCTAAGTCTTTTTACTTCCCCTTTAATCCTGTCTTTAGAATCTGGTCCTCCACAACTGAAATATTTTGATTCTGATTTCCCTCCCAAATCCACTGTCTCTCCTAATACCCACTTTCTTCTTCCTATCTCTACCTATTTCCCTATTCATTTTGATGTATTTCTATAATATCTATGTGTATGTATTTGTATATATTGTGTGTATGTGTTCAGCCTCCTTTCTTCCCATTCAGATTAATTGTGAGGTTCATAAGAAACCACTTTCCCCCATCTCCACTATGTGCAAGATGTTGTACTAAGCACTGGGGATATAAAGGCAAAAAGAAACAGTTCCTACCCCCAAGAGGCTTACATTCATCTTCATATCAAGAGGATATTTTTTAGAATTAGAGCCGTACTCCTTCATATCCTCCCCACTCCCACATCCACTGATGGAGCACTGCCATTCTAAGTACCGATGATATATTTAAAAGTTCAAAAGTAATCATTTCTTTTTTTTTTTTCTGAAAATACTAGGTTTTATTCACACCCCAGTGGTAAACAATAACCTTAATAGGATGACTAAGTTTCTTTGTAGATCACTATGTCACATTAAAATACAAAAATCCATAAACAAGCAGACAGTTAACGAACATTAGATGTGGTCTTACTGGAAATTCTTAACTGTGTACTAGTTTCTTCTCAAACCAAATTTCAAAATGCTTTGTCTCCTAGTTAATACAAGTCACTGCATTTCTCTAACAAAGTAATGAAGGCACAGCTAGTGCAAGCAGACTTAAACCCATTCAACTACTGGGCTGAAAAAATACTTTGGTTGGTTCTTCTGAAGGATTTCCAAAAGTAATCATTTCTGCAGATCAAATTTTTACAGGCTAAATCATGATGTAAAGAGAAATGTGGGGAGTGAGCAATACCAAGGGGAATGTCTGTTCTACAGGTACAGCATATCCTTGACACCTTCATCAATTTCTGTCACTACCATCCTGCCAGCAGTAATGCCACACAGAGATCTCTGGCCAACCTGAAGGTCTAGGCAAGTTCCCCACCCCTGCTCAAGGATTTCCAGAATTATGCATGAAACCAAGGACGCTTACCGTCAGACCTTCGTTGTTCTTACCGCCAAGTGTATACAAGCTTCCATCATTGGGGTCTGGGAGGAATGCAGGCCTAGGGGGAGGAAGAGCAAAAAAAGATAATCTTTGACAGCTCAGTACATACATACTGATAGTCATTCAAAGGTACATGTATATGAATGACCACAGATGTTAGCTCACAATTTATTGGGAAAAAGAGAAAGCAAACAATTATGTACAAACAAAAAATACACATGATAAACTGGACATAATCAGAGAGGGAATATACTAGCATGTACTGGGGAAGGTAGTACAAATATGATTATATCTGTTTTTAAAAATAAGGAAACAAGTTCAGAATGGTTAAGAGACCTGGCCAGTCACAAAGCTAGCTAAGTTTCAGGGCCAGGATTTGAACTCAGACTCCTGAACCCAGTACCTCTGACAAAAAGCACAGTGCTCCTCCCACCATTCAGTCAATAAATATTTAATAAGTACCTATTATGTGCCAGGTACTGTGCTAAGTGCTGGGGATATAAAAGAGGTTCCAGAAAGTGTAGTGGGTGGGAGGCTGAGCTGGATGGACCTTCTTGACCCCTCCAAACCCTAAGATTGTATGAATAGGGATGGAAAATCCATTAAAATTTTTTCATCTTGACTTTCATGTCCAACTTCAACACAATTTTTTAAAATCCAGTTATCTTGGGAACAGTATGTAAACTCTGCTAGATCATATTGGCCTGTTTTTTTCTCTGAATGTTTTTCTTTTATTCTTTTTAACTGGTAGCAAGACTCTGAAAATATAATAGACACTGAGACAGAAAGGAAGATGTGTGTCTGAGAGACACATGGAGCAGATGGAACAGGACTGTCAAAGCAGGCGTCAAGGGGATTCCTACAAGCTAATCAACAATTCTAAATAGCTCTTCAGTTTTATTGAAGTCAGACAGAATCTCCTTGCAGTAATTTTTTTTTCCAGTTTTCAAGTTGTCTTTCCACCTGAAGTGATAGTTAGCATCCAGTTTTCAAATATTTTACAATTCATATGGGGATGAGATAGGATGGTGTTAACAGATAAGGAGCTGGCCTTGAATCTAGGAACACCTTTGTAACTCTAGGCAAGTCAGTCAAGGCTGCTTTTGAACCTAGCCCATCACTGTACCCCCTAACTACCTCAGCTAACCTTTCACTGCTTTAGGCAATGCACTGACTTTAAGTTGCAGAAGAGGTACCAATGGGAATTTCCTCACTCGATAGTTTTCATTACTAAAGAAATCCCAGATCTAGTCCCTATCTCTAACCCTATGAACATAGGAAAGGTCATTTTCATTTCCAATCACAACAATACATCCAATGCTGGCTTGAGAATCAGTCCTCTTGTTGGCTTGGGAGTTTTTCAGTTCAAACTCTGTTTCATTTTGTTAGTAGAAGGGGAGGAATATAAAAAGTGGGGATGGGAGGCAACAAATTCAGACAAACCACATGGAAAAAACGCTGAAGTGAATAAGAAAACTTACTCTTCAACATGGGTGGGAACCTGCAGGACTGGATCTGCATAGAGAGAATAAGGAAAGCATTAGGAGAGAGTGAATGGCATATATCAGGGTTCCTAAAAGGAAGATTAAGCAGCTCGCATTTCTATGACACTAAGATTTATAAAACGCCTTTCTTGCAGCTGTTCTGCAAGCTACATTACCTACATCTCATTCCCCTTGTGTAAAGAAGAAAACAAAGATACAAAATGTGCCAGGGATGAGTATCCAAGTTAGGATTGTATGCTTTCTACTAAACCATGTTGCTCCTTCCTCATCAATGGCCCCACTGCTTCTAGCTGACTGACCTGAAGGATCAAATAAGATCACAGATGCAAAAGTATTTTGAACAGAAAAAGATAAATATACTATCAAAATGGAATTAAGAGTTGGAATGGACCCAAAAGTCATCATCACTACGTTCAGGTCAAACAAGTCACTGCCAATGAGATACAACTTAGAGGTAGACATATGTACAAAAATACAAAAAAGTAACCACCAGGCCCTAAAGCAGTGATAATCATCAATGGACAAGGTTGTTCAAGGAATAAGCCCCCATGCAAAGCAAGAGGCAGATAACGGGCCTTTGAAACCTAAATGCTAGTGACTTGTGACACAAAAGCAACTCTAAAGTTCCACTTCACACCCATGAGATTGGCAAAACTGATGCAAAAGGAAAATGATAAATGCTGGAGAGGCTGTGGGAAAACAGGTTCATTAATGCAATGTAAGTGGAGACAAGAACTGGTCTAGCCATTCTGGAAAACAATTTGGATTTATGCCCAGAAAGCTCTTAAACTGTGCATACCTTTTGACCCAGTGATACGAGTACTAGGTCTCTATCCAAAGAGATATATTCAAAGGTCTATATCCAAAGAAAGAGGAAAGGGGACTCATATGTACAAAAATATTTATAGTGGTTCTTTCTGCGTTGGCAAAAAAATTGGGAAATGGGGGCATGGGTGTGGCATCCATCAAATGGGAAAGTTATGGTATATGAGAGCAATGAAAAGTTATTGTGCTATAAGAAATGATAGAAATAGTTAAACCTGAGAAGACTCATATGGAATGATACAGAGTGAAGCAAGCAGAACCAGAAGAACATTTTATACAATAACAATATTGTAAAAACAATTTTGAAAGACTTAGGAACTCTGATCAACACTGATTAACTGTAATTCCAGAGGACTTATGATGAAACAAGCTACCCACCTCTAAATGGAGAGGTAATGGAGAGGCAAACAAGGACTCAGAGTACAGATTGAGGCATATTTTTTTAATATGGACGACATGAGAATTTATTTTCCTCAACTATACATGTTTGTAATAAGAGTTTTGTTTTTCTTGCTTTTTCAACTAGGGGGAGGTGGGAGAGAGGTAGGAGGTAAAGAAAGGAGCTTTTTATTTATTGAAAAAAGATTTAATTTTTAAAATTATGACTACTAGGAGAGTAAAGACTGAACAAGGGTAGCCAGATGGTGCAGTGGATAGAGCTCTGGGTCTGGAATCAAGAAGACATGAGTTAAAATCCAGCCTCAGACATTTACTAGCTGTGTGACTACGGGCAAGTCACGTAATCCTGTTTGCCCCAGTTTCCTTATCTATAAGATGAGCTAGAGAAGGAAATGACAAACCACTCCAACCTGAGGCCTGGTTGGAAGTACACCTGGTTTGGTGGGCATCTACTAGAAAACTCCAGTTTTCTGCCAAGAAAACCCCAAAAGGATCACAAAAAGTCTGACATGACTGAAACAATTGAACAGCAGGGACTGAACATGCAATTTCATTGATATAGAGAACTTCCAGGTCAGAAAACTACCTCTACCAATGTAGGTTGGTGCCTTCTCTATAATTTATAGTCTTGGAAAGTTGCCTAGAGGTTAAGTGACTTGCCTAGGATAACACAGTCAGTATGTATTAGAGGCAGGATTGGAACCCAGATCTTTATAGCTTCAAGATCAGGTCCTCATCCTCAACACCATGCTCCCTCTCTGATTTATAAAAATGAAAAACCAGAAATGCCCACATGGAAAAGCAAAACACTATGAGAAAGTGAGTGGCATAAGAAGCAGTTTAACATTTGTGGCCACCAAAATGGTCTGGATTTCTCCTTTCTTGAATCCTTCTGAGAACTACTTATCAGTACAGGGACATTACCAAGAAAGGGCTTGGTCATGACCCCTTTGGGTGTAGTCTAAGATCCATGTTATAATCTCCAAAGTCCTTTTCAGCTCTAACTCCCAGCTACCAGCTCGAAAGCACTCCACCTCCAATCTGGCCCTCATCCCTCCACTCCAAAAGAAATGTGAATTCCTCCAAGGGACACCCCCCACCCTGCAAAGGGCTCCCATAGGTGACCTTTCACCTTATGTTGCCTAGAATCAAGCCTCCATTTCACCTCCTTCTGCTCACCAGCTCCAAACCATGCTGCTTGAGCATACCTCCTCTAACACTTGATTTCTGGCCCCCCTTTATTTTATGTCATTCCCCATGAGAATGTAAGCCTCTTGGGTGTAGACTGTCTTCCTTGCTTATATTTATATTGCCAGAGCTCAGCACAGTGCCTGGCACACAGAAAGTACTTATTGTTCAGTCACGTCTGACTCTGTGATCCCATTTTGGGGTTTTCTTGGTGAAGATACCACAGTGGTTTGCCATTTCCTTCTCCAGCTCATCTTACAGATGGGGAAACTGAGGCAAACAGGGTGAAGTGACTTGCCCAGGGTCACATGGTAGTAAATGTCTGAGGCTGTATTTGAATTCCCAAAGATGAATCTTCCTGATTCCAGGGCTGGTGCTCTATCCACTGTGCCACCTAGCAAATGTTTAATAAATGCTTTGTCTAGCTGACTACCTAAAGGTCTATGGTTTCATCAGTGTGTGTGCTTGGTGGGAGAGGGGCAGCAGAAAGCACATGGTGGTCACTTTCTATCCAAGATTCCCCTTCAGTGAAATCTATCTCAAGGTGTTTCACATATTGATTTTGCTTCCAAAAGCCCAGATCCCATGGCACACAAACATCACAACAGATGTCCACTACACCATGTGTGCTTTCAAGCAGGCCTCAGGCAACAAAACAAACAATTCACTAAATGATGAAAGGCATGTTAAAAAAAACACCAGGCAATTATTAGCTTGTGGTCTAAGTAATCTGTTTATCTTTTTCCATCAATAACCTCTTGTACACTCACCAAGACTGACTGATGCAAGAGGAAGGAAACCCAGGCACACAGTCACCCTATTGAAGTGAGCCAGAGAGAGACAGCAGCTTTCAAGGCAGCTCTGAAACCACAAACTCATAAAGGTAATTGGCTTCTCTTTCAAAGGGCACATGGTAATCAGAAAAGTAACTAAATGCATCACCAATAAACAGACTGAGTGGACACAAAGAACCCAGAACTCCTATGAGCTTAGCAGGGGAGACGGGGATGGAATCACTGATTCTCTGGTTGACAAGTCTGCTCTGCCAGGGGACTCATCTTCACGTGGAAACTTTTCTATAGCTTATATACTGGGCATCTGAGACAGAGATCTGAGGTGTAACGCTTGCTGTTTGTCCTTCATTCTGAAAGAGGACTATGACATCAGGAAGGTGAATGGGACATGGAAGTGAATTGGATTTAAGTGAGGCAGGGCTATGCAAAGTCACCAGCCTCACTTTCTCCTCCAGAGTCATCTGGGTCCAGTGGCAACATAATGATCAGGATGACTGGAGATGGCTCAGGATGTAGTGGGAGACCTTGGCCTTTTTAAGCTAAGGTCTTTAATGGCTCTCAGCTTGACCGAGGCAACAGCCATTCAGTGGCTAAGGATGAATAAAAAATGATGCAAAGAATGACCTCTAAAACTACGTACTGAAGAAAGGGATATAAGACATGATAGTAATAACAACGACCACAAAAACAACCAGAAGAATACATTTATATAGCACTTATATTGCATCTATATAACACTTTGAGATTCATAAAGCGCTTCACCTAAGTTATCCCATTTAAACTTCAAGACTACCCTGTGCAGAGGATACTATGATTAATTATAGAATTAAGAGCCGGTGGGGACCTCAGTTTATCTAGTACCAACTTCTCACTTCATAGATAAGGAAACTGAAAGCCGGAGGGGGTTAAGTACCTTGTCCCAAATTGCACAGTGATAAATAGCATAGCCAAGAATGGACTCCCTCCACCCCCAAAAGTCCTTGGATTCCACATTCTGCACTCTCCATGACACCACTTCTGAAAACTGCTGTCAATATCAGAGGAAGGAAGGAAGGAAGGAAGGAAGGAAGGAAGGAAGGAAGGAAGGAAGGAAGGAAGGAAGGAAGGAAGGAAGGAAGGAAAGAAGGAAGGAAGGAAGGAAAGGAGGGAGGGAAAAAGGGAGGAAGGAAGAAGGGAGGGAGAAGAAAGGGAGGAAGGAGAAAAAAAGAAGGAAAGGAGGAAAAGAGAAAAAGAAATGAAATGAAAAAAGAAAAGAATGTTATTAAGTGATTACTGGGTACCAAATGATGTGCTAAGGGCTAGAAATAAAAATTAAAAACTGAGCAACAATCTTTGTGTTCAAGGAGCTTATATGGGGAAATTTCGTAGGGGAAGATGGTGGAACATTTAGAAGCTGGGAGCCAAGGAGCGATTGTTTTGGTTTGGGAAGCTAAAGAGACCACAATTGGAGCCATAGGGGAGTTGACTGGCAAGTCCTTTCTAGGAGCAATGGCAATGCTGATTTCATTACCATTCCAGAGCGGGAAGGTAAGGGGTGGGAAGGAAGGGGAGACACACTATGTCCAGAGGCAGGTAGATGGCAAGGTCTTGTGGTCCAGAAAGGCAAAGACAAAGCACTGAATGGCAAGAAAATGACCACAGTGGGTTAAGAGACGTGGCTGGGGCCAGCCATGAGACATATTCATGAACCAGGACAGTGCAGGCCCCAGACTAGGGGTTCTTAGTTAAGGGTTAAGTTCCTAGTAAAGGGTTAAGCTACCCAGGAGGGCAGAGCGGCAAATGGCCAGGATGGAATGTACTGGAGGAACTAATCCTTCTAGGGATCACTGCTCCAATGTTTAAGAGCCAGGATTTTCTGGCTTAGAAACTAGTCCATCCAGTCACCTAAGAACCTTTTTAGCATAAGAGATGTGTGATCCAATGAAAAGAACAGGGAATTTGGAGTCATAGGACCTAGGTTGAAATTCCTGGTTCTGTGCTATGACCTAGGTTCAATCAATTAACCTAGTCCCCTTTTCCTAATCCAGACCATGCTTCCTATATATTAAGCCCTTGGAGAGGTATCATAGCATGGTGGATAGGGCACTGAACTTGGAGCCAGGAAGACCTAACTTCAAATCCCACCTCACACATTTACTGGCTGTAGTAAGTTACTGGACAAGTAACTCACCCTTTAGGTGACTCTGTTTCTTCATATGTAAAATGAGGAAGTTGGACTCTATGGCCAACCTAAGGCCCCCTCCAGCTCTAAATCCATCATCCTTCTCCCCTGTGGTTCTGCTGTTTCTCCCCATCTTAGAGAAGCACCTCTGGACTGGACAATGAGAAAAAAGTGTATCCAGTCCTCCTCTCTCAGAAGTCAGGTCAAGAGTTTCACTTTCAGAATTAAAAAAAATTAATTTTATTTTCTTTTTGGTTCCAAATTCTCTCTATCTCCCCTCCCCTGCTCTATCCATTAAGAAGGCAAGAAAAACAAAATCCATTACAAATATGTATAGTTTTGTTTTGTTTTGTTTTGTTTTTTGGAGGGGGGAAGGTAGGGCAATTGGGGTTAAGCGACTTGCCCAAGGTCACATGGCTAGTTTTGTGTTAAGTGTCTGAGGCCGAATTTGAACTCAGGTCTTCCTGATTCCAGGGCCAGCGCTCTATTCACTGTGCCACCTAGCTGCCCCCAAAATATGTATAGTCTTGCAAAAGAAATTCTCACAATAGCCATATCCAAAAAAGAAGAAAAAAGAAAAGAAAGAAAGAAAAAGAAAGAGAAAAGAATGTGATTGTGATTCAGCAGTTTGAGTACATCAGCTCTCTGTCTGGAGGTGGAAAGCATGTTTCATCAAGAGTCCTTTGGAATTGTGGGTGGTCATTGTTTCACTTTTGTAATTTTATCACCAGAATTGAGTGTCTGGCACAAAATAAATACCTAACTCTGGTAAGTATTGTTTATAGACTTTCATCTTCTTCCTTCCTTTTTCTTTCTTTCTTTTTCCCTTTCTGTCTTTCTTTTCTATGAGTCAACCAGAATTTATTAAGCATTTAACTATGTGCCAAACACTGCTCAAAATACTAGGAAGACAAAGAGTGCTTGGCCCACAGTCTTTCCTACTCAACTCCTAACCTGAAAGGGGACTGCCACATACAAATTGATATTCCATCATATACCCAAACATCCCAATTCTTCAGTACATTCATTCCCCATGACCTACTCTTCCATCCTACTGTAGCAACACATAGAAATGGTCATACACTTAATCTTGCCTTCACTCATCAATGTTCCACACCCATGTTCATCAACTCTGAAATTCCTTTATCTGATTGTAATCTGTTAGCATTCCAACACTCTCTCTGCCTTGCAACCATAACTTTGTTCTTTGTTCTCACTGGAACCTCCAGTCCCTCAATTCCTCAGGTCTTGCCCAGGCCATCAACCCTGCACTAGCTATACTCTCCTCTCTGCCCTTTCTTGACCCATTGATGAACCAGTCCTACTCTACACTGTTTTTGTTTCTCTAGTTCTTTGCCCTTTATCCTATAGAGAAGATCTTGCCCTTCCAAACCCCAGCCTTGGATTACTCACAGCTGTTGAACCAAGCCAGAGAGAAAACATCCTGACTGGGTCCTCTACAAGTTTATTCCCATCTGGGCCCTCACAATGCAGTCCTTTTATATCTCCCTAATCAATTCACTACCCCACTCCCCACAGCAACTCTTCCAAACCTTTTCATCCCTCCTCAAGTTTCCTATGGGCTTACGGTTGTCTACTAGTTGCTTGTCTGCTGCCTACAAATATAACTATGTCTCCATCATCCTCAAAAAAAAAAATCTCTCTTAATCTAGCCATCCACACTATCATCCCATATCTCTCGTCTTTTGTACCTAAATTCTTTTAGAAGGCCATCGGTGATAGTTGCCTTCACTTCTCTTGTCATTCTCTTCTTGACTCAGAAGTAGGGCTTCCAACCTCATCATTGCACCAAAACTGCTCTCTCCAAAATTATCAATGACCTCTTAATTGCCAAAACCAATGGCCTTTTCCCAATCTTCATTCTTCCTTACTTTTCTTCAGCTTTTGACACTATTGATCACCCTCTTCTCTAGGTTTTCATGACACTCCTCCAATGTCAATGTGAGAGTTCCATTTTCTTGGCTGGATCTTCATCTACCCCATGCCTGCTGACAGTGAGGGTCCCCCAAGGCTCTGTCCTAGGCTCCCTTCTCTTCTCCCTCTACATTTTACTTGGTGATCTCATCAGCTCCCATGGCTTCAATGATCATATTTCCATGCATATGACTCTCATCTACTCAAGTCTCGCATCTCCAATAACCTTTTAGACATCTTGAACTGGCTGTCCTGTAGAAATCTCAAACTTAAAATGTCTAAAACTGAACTCATTATCTTTTCCCTGAGATCCCCCTTCTTCCTAACATGCCTATTACTATTGAGGATACAATTATCCTCCCAGTCCCCCAGCCTCATAACCTGGGTGCCATCCTCAACCTCTCACACTCCCTCCCCCTGTCCAAGCAGTGGTCAAGTCCTATCATTTCTAACTTTGTAACCTCTCTAGTATATGCCCCCATCTTTCCTCTGATATTCGAACTGCCCTGCTGCAGGTCCTCATCACTTCCCACCTGGACTATTGAAGTAGCCTGTTGATTGATCTCTCTGACTCAAGTCTCTCCCCACTACATCCATCTTTAACTAAGCTGTCAAACTGATCTTCCTAAAATACAGATCAGACCACATCATCCTCCTATAGAGATAGAGAGACAGACAAATGGGCAGAGATAGACAGATATATAGATAGTTAGACAAATGGACAGAGATAGATATAGACAGATGGACAGAGAGAGAGAGATATCTCTAAATTTTTGTGGTTTTCAGGAGAACACTGTACACAATAACAGCAATATTGTATGATGATCAACTGTGAATGACATATATTCTCAACAATACATTGATCCAAGATAATTCTGAAGGACCTATGATGAAAAATGCTATCCATCTCCAGAGAAAGAACTAATAGATTCTGAATATAGATCGAAGCATACTTTTTAAAACTTTTATTCTTTTTGGGGGGGGAAGGAAAGGGTTTGGTCTGTGTTTTCTTTCTCAGCATGACTAATATGGAAATGTTTTACCTGACTGCACATGTATCAATTACTCACCTTCTCAATGAGAAGGGAGGTGAGGGACAGAAAAATCTTTTTTTAAATGAGCATGAAAAATTGTTTTTACATGAAATTGAGGAAAAAATAAAATATTAAATAAAAGAAAAACTCAAATAGTAAGTGAGCAAAGGTGAAGTCACAGCAGAACCGAAGAAATAAAAATAATCAAGGAGAAAAATATTTTTATATGTAATTGGGGAAAAAATAAAATATAAAATAAAATAAAACATTGACACAATATTAAAAAAAAAAGATCTGTGGTTTTGTCATTATGGGCTGACATGAGATTTCTGTCCACATCTACCCAAGCACAGCAGACTTCAATATAAGTCCTAGGGAGAGCTTGAGGTACAGATATTAAATACTTTGCTCAGATTATACAATTAATCAGATTCAAACTAAGGTATTCCTGTGACTTAGACCAGAGATCCTCTAATGTATTAGATTCAGTTAGAATGGATACTTGGGCAACTATTTACAATTAGTACAGTGCCTACTACATAGTAGGTGCTATATAAATGCAATCCAGTCTCAGTTACAGTCTCATACCTCTGCCTCAAAGCACAGCATATACATTCCATCTCTAATCTATGGTTGTAATGGCTAAAACTCCTATAACTTGAAAGATAAACCTCCCTATAGATTCCAATCATTTCATTAGACAGAATCTTTAGGACAGGCAACGTGTCTTATTCATTTCTGTATTGCCAATCCCCCAACAATGCATTTTATGAATAAATGATCACATATTTAGGTTATGAAATGTTGGGAAGTGAAGTCAAGCAGCATTCACTTATTACCTTCTATAAGAAATAGGATTTCTTGAGGCGGCTAGGTGGCACAGTGAATAGAGCACTGGCCCTGGAGTCAGGAGGACCTGAGTTCAAATTTGACCTCAGACACTTAACACTTACTACTCGTGTGACCTTGGGCAAGTCACTTAATCCCAACTGCCCTGCATTCTCCCCTCCAAAAAGAAAAAGGAAAGAAAGAAAAAAAGAAAGAGGATTTCTCACGTGTAAATCTTTCTGGAGAGATAGGGTTGGAGAAAAAATAATGGTCTTAGAAATATTTAATGTTGGAAACATTGTAATAAAATAAACAAGAATATGCTGGTAAACATTTAACCGTTGGCTCTCTTAAAAAATGTACATAGGACACACTTTTAAGTTTAAACTGCATTATTAGCATCTTCTCAAGTCTAGACAATCAATAAAACAAAAATTTAAGCCTTGGTTTATAGTGTTTGCCATTTCCGGGGTAGAAATGCTCACGTTGAATATTTGACAATCAACTCTCAAGTGCTGGTACAGGTTGACGCTAGCCCACCCCAGGACGGGCATGCTCATATGCTGTTGGAGAGCTAAATTATAAAAATAAATTATAGAAAATAGTTTTTGATATTATGAGAAAATTCAATAAATTGTTCACAGCCTCTCACTCTACTAATGGGTTATATTTTCTTTATCCCTAAGAGGTAAGTAAAAACCAGAGTGAAAGGTACCATCTACAGTAAATATCAGTAAGTTACTATAGTAAATCATACATAAAAGGTTTTTTGTTGCTGTTGTTGTTTTGTAGAAGTAAAAAGACCCAAAATGGTAAGACCCATCAAGCAAATGGCAATATATGAATATGATGGAATTTTCTTATGCTATAAGAAAGGATAAATATGAGGAATTTGGAGACACTTGGGGAAATGTCTATGAACTGACCGAATTATTTATATTAGAAACAATAGAATAACTTTACATATATGTGCATATATATGCATGCACTTATATGTGCACATGTATTTATGCATGTATATATGAACATATACATGTGTATATGTATATTATGTATATACCAATTTATATTCTAATGGCAGTCATCTCTAGGGTGGGGGGGAAGAAAAAAAGAAATTTACATGATAACTTTACTGTATATTTGGAGGGAACAGCAGGTTGTGCACAATAGACTTAAGTTCCACATGCAATTGTCTTCTTTTTTTTTTCTTTTTGCTTTTTGGGGGACAATTGAGGTTAAGTGACTTGGCCAAGGTCACACCACTAGTATTAGTGTTAAGTATCTGAGTCCAGATTTGAACTCAGGTCCTCCTGACTCCTGGGCTAGTGCTCTATTCATTGTGCCACCTAGCCACCCCCAATCATCTTTTTTTTTTAAATTGTACTGTGTTATGTTTTGTTCCCTGAATTGAATATAAAATAAATTACCTTTCTTCTCCTGAAGAAAGCAGAATCAGGAGAACAATATATACTATACCCACCACAACATAAACAACACTAAACACACCAGAATTCAGATTGACACCACAGTCCATTGTGATTCCAGAATACTGATGATGAAACCTACTTCTGTCTTCTTGGTTGAAATGTGGTCAACAGCAGGTTCACATGGAAGGTTTCATATTCCATCAGATAGAGGTGCCTGGTCAATTTGTTTTACTTAATTGTTTTTCATTGTGACAAGGGCAAGTCAGAAATGACAGTGATGTATAAAAACCAGAAAAGGAAACATTGATAAGATTTTTTTTCAAAGCACTGGCCTTGAAGACCTAGCCTTGAAGCTGGAAGATCCAAGTTTAAGCCCTGACTTCAATCAAAGTTGAGCCAGAGCAAGTAGCTCCACTTCTAAACCGAAATTTTCACATCTCTAAAATGGGAACACCACCAATGCTATTGTCCTCCAGGATTATTGTGAGTCAAGTGGATAAAGGGTTATCACGACGTGCAGTATCAGTGATAGCATAGTGAAGTCCTTCTCTAATGCCTCACTGTAGGGTGCAGGTAACCCTGAGGTCTGGAAGGCCAAGGAAGAAGCACAAGGTAGAAAGGCTTTCCATTATAGTCTGGTGACGTGTGTCATTCGAGGACCTACCAAGGGAACTCCCTGGAGGGCTTGTTATTAGCAGGAAGGCTAGCTCCAAGGAGTCCAATCTTCCCAGCCAGTGTAATTCACAATGAAAGACTACCAAGTGATAAAAGGTGCTGCAATCTGCATTAATTGGGGGAGTACTCATCCCTGAACTACTGGAGTCAGTTTTATTATGGTGAGAGTAAAGAATAACTCAACAGTGGCTCTAGGTTCCATTCAGCCATGCTCAGAGGTTCTTTGATTAATAATTAATATTCCTAATAGCACTTTAAGGTTTACAAAGCACTTTTCCAGCAAGAAATAACAACAGCAACACCTAACTGCTTTTACCTACAGAGCAAAAAGCAAGGCACTATATTTTTTCAAGTTTTAGGCATAGACCCAAACACAAGGGGAAGAGGAATTTTATATTTATATAATATAAATATTTATATATGTGCTTATATATAATATTTGTGTTTATATAATTTATATAATGCTTACAATATGCCAAGCATTGTGGTAGGTACTTTACAAATATTTGATCCTCATAATAATCCTGACGGACAGGTGAGGATTTTACATTTTACAGAGGAGAAAACTGAGGAAAAGAGATGTTAAATGACTTGCCCAGGATCATAGCTATTAAGTATCTAAAGTCAGATTAGGGCAGCTAGGTGGTGCAGTGGATAGAGTGCCAGATCTAGAGCCCAAAAGACCTGAGTTCAAATCCAGCCTCATACACTTACTAGCTGTGTGATCTTGAACAAGTCACTTAACCCTGTTTGTCTCAGTTTCCTCTTCTATAAAATGACCTGAAGAAGGAAATGACAAACCACTCTAATACCTTTGCCAAGAAAACCCCAAAAAGGGTCACAAAGAATCAAACACAACTAGAAAAACTGCTAAACTAAAAATCCAAATCTGAATTCAGGTCTTCCATGCTCTAACCCCTGCCTCAAAGGGACCTAAAGGTAAAACACACTGTGAACCCCATTTATATATGTGCTTATATATAATATTTATATTTATATAATTTATATAATTAATAATTATATATAATATAATAACCCCTTGCTTTCCATTACTGCTAGCATCATCTACCTTCTTAAAGACAGGTTTATCAGAAGAGAGGTGGCCAAAATGACAACATGAAATGATCATCTATCCCAGAGAATAGATTAAACATGCTTCCTTGGTAGCATGGATAGGGGGCTGTGGAATGTGTTATATGCTGACAGCCTACCTCCTCACCCCTTGTCCCAGGCTGGGTTTACTGGGTTTTTCTTTAATATCAGGGAAGATTAGATGAGGGAAGGGAGTTGAGGAAGAATATACTGAGAAATGATGTGTACAAAAACAAACAAATCAATAACACTTAAAAAAATAAAAGACTTGGGTGGTTGGGAAAGTATGATTGGTGATAAGTCAGCTAAAAACAGGAAAAGGTCTGTGGCAAAACTGACTAAAATTTCAGTCCATCATGCTTGAGGCTTCTCCTTTTGAGTTAGCTTTGGGCAGATTCTCTCATATAGGAAGAATGAAAACACCTTTGATTATAGAAGCTGCAAGGACAGTGTGCTCACTGCAGTGGTCAAGGAGCCTTAGGATGTCATTGCCGGCCACAGATGGTCATGAGCATTTCCGGGACACGCTGCTCCTGAAATGGTATCTCAATGAGCACTTTATAAATACAACTTGATGAGTTTTTACTGCCTCCCTCTCATTTTTTAAAAAGCACAATCACCTAACAGAACACCCCAATATAGGTTATAAGGGCACTGAGGGGCCAACTGAGGGAGCAATAAGCTTGATCTCAACCTGGGACAGCGCACAGTGTGGGAGGAACATTTGACTTGGAATCACAAAACCCGGGTTGTCGCTGTTCTTTTTAAACATCTTAGCTGTCATTTGCTAGGTACTTTATTTGGAGAAAATCTCAACCTTAGTTTTCCCATCTGTGAAATGGGCAGACTGTCTACTTCACAAGGTTATTGTATCGAATGAGAGGACATCTATAGAATGCATTGTAAACCTTAAAAAATAAGCCATTATAAACAGCAAGGTGGTAAGCTTTAAAGTGGTAAGTGACGGCATAGTCATTATTATAAATAAACTCCTTCAAGTCCTCCTGCAAATTCAGAGAACACATCAAGGCTAAGGATCCACGCAACCCCCACTAAATGTCACCAGCTCCTTCACCTGATCCTCATATAGCCTGGTTTCTGGGCCTTTCCCTGTCTTGTCACTCTCCTCTGGTTGTTTTACTAACAAATCCTCCCACTATGTGGCATCCAGAATTGAATGTAATATTCCACATTTGCTCTGACCAGGAAAGAGGACAGTGAGAGCACGACCTTGTTCGTTGTTGTTTTTTAGTCACGTCTGAATCTCTGTGACCTCATTTGGGGCTTTCTTGGCAGAGATACTGGACTCATTTTCCATTTCCTTCTCCAGATCATTTTACAGATGAGGGAACTGAGTCACTGAGGGTTAAGTGACTTGCCCAGGGTCACACAGCAAGGAAGTGTCTGAGGCTAGATTTGAACTAAAAAAGATGAGTCTTCTTGATTCCAGGCCCAGTGCTCTATTCACTGAGTCACCTAGCTATTCCTGACTACAGCCTACCTCCTTCTAGGTTTATCTGTATGTAACTATAAATATAGTACTTCTTGGCCAGAATGTTAAAAAAAAAAAAGTCTGAAAAAAACGGTTTTACCGCATCTTTTCCTGAACCAGGGCTCCTTGTGACTTCCTGGTAAATTCCACACCCCACCACTGCCTCCCTCTCTTCTCCTCTCCCCATTTCTTACTGCCCTTATACCCAGTCTTTACCAATTAGAATACAATTAGAATACATTACCTCTTTCTCAGGATTGTTGTGAGGTAGGTGCTATACATAAATTTGTTATTAATATTATGTTGTATGGTAAAGCTTTATAAATACACAGTAGGAGTTGGGAGACCAATATAGGCTAGAATAGTCAGGAAAGATTTCATAAAGAAAGTGGGGCCTGTGCAGAGTCTAGCTAAATAGGATTTGCTTAGGAAGAGGGAAGAGAAAAAGGCACTACAAGGTCATAGAATCTTACATTTGGATCAGGAAAGGACTCCAGGAATAATCTTAATCATTCCCTTCCCCAAAGTCCCATTCCAGCCCAACCTTTCCACTGAGCCCTATGGAAATCCTGTTCTATAAATAACATACTTTCACTTTAGACTTCATCCTTTTACGCTTCTTCTAACTCCTGGCTCTCATTGAGACCTGGTTCTCCCCAGATAAAAATGCATTCCAAGCCTTCTTTTATGACTCACAGGTCCCAGAAAGGGACCTGGAATACTCCTTGTCTCCCACCTCCACTTTCAGATTCTTCCTCTACAGCTATCAATCAGCAACTTCTCATCCATGGAGGCTCACTCCCCAGCCATCTTAATAGTTAGCTGCCTTCCCATCAGGATTCAGAAACAATGCCCTGGAGGGCTTAACCCTTTCAACTCTGGAATGCCTGCCCTTAATCCTGCTCTCCTGTTTTGGCAATGTCTCCCATGGCCTACTAGATCTAGCCTGGCTCCAGTTAGGCTTCACTTCTCTCACTGCTATCTTCTTGTCTTGTCACCACACACCTACACTCCCCTGCCCTGCCCCTCACCCCTTTCAAATTTCCAGTTTGGGAACTACGAGCAAATCAGTATTTCCATGGCTACTGAAAAGGATATGTCAGTCTGTTCCCCTATGGTTCCACTTATCATCCCTGTAACTCTGGTAGAGGGAATTAGGATTTTTATAATAGTCAATATGATATGTGTAACGAATACACTAACAGATCAGATTTTTCAGAATTGCCCCTCTTGTGAGCCAGACTCACAATGCAGCTTGAAATGATTAATCAAATCTTAGACAATGCTCTCAATCACTGGCATCCTTCTGCCTGTGTACCTGAAGTGAAGCAAATCAAAGACTGTAGAACCTGTTCCCCTCACAGAACCCTGGTCCCATGACCCACCTTACCTCCAAAGACGAGCAATATTGCTCCCACAGGACTCCAGAATTGTGTATTGTCTCCAATTTGTGGGTTTGTCTTGAGAAATCACTCAAGCTGGGAAAAACATTGTTTGTAATCCACCTTCCCCACTCCCTTCCCACTAGTGATTTATGTATATAAATCTCTGTCTTCACTTCATCAAGGTAGAATTCTGATCAGGAGAATTCCCAATTTGCAAATCTGTTCCTCATAATGAAACTAATTAATTAAACGACTACCTGATTACTGGCACTGTTTCTGGCCAGCTGTTTCATCATCCTCAGGTTTGAGACTGGCTCAGTAAAGTCCTATTAACACTCTCCAAACCAAAGCATGCCACTCTCCTATATATATTTTCACCCCATTAGAATATATGTTTCTTGAGTTCAGGGACTGGATTTGATTTTGTTTTGTTTTTTAATTTTTATTCCCAGCACTTAATATAGTATTTAGCACATTTTAGATGCTTAATAAATGCTCATTCATTAATTCCACATCTATCACCCAGTCCAGATCTTGGTGGCTATCTACCAATCCCAGGATAGTCTCCCTCTTTACCCAATGGATCCAGTGCTTGGCTTATAGTCTTGATCTCCACCCAAGTCCTTATTGTCATACTAGGGGACTTCTACATACATACATACATACATACATACACACATACAAGTTCCAATTCCTTCAAACATCCCAGTTTCTTAGTCTATTTAACTCCCCAAACTACCCCTCTCTCCACCTCACACACACACAGAGATGATTACACCCTTGATCTTGTTCCATTTTCATGACTAAGAATTCTGAAATGCCTTCCTCTGAAAATTCCATCTTTCCCTTTCTCTTTTTTCCTCCCAAACCTATTCTTTATCCTCCGTTGGCCCAGCAATCTCAGAAGAAGGGGCAATCCTCATCAAGGCCAGCCCTTCCACACACACCCTTAATGCCATCCCCTACTATCTCCTCCAGCAGACTTCCCCTGTTATCTACTTTCTCTAATCTTCAATCTCTCCTTATCTACTAGTTTCTTAGAAACAGGCCCCAAATTCTCCCATACTTAAAAACCTGCTAACTCTTGTCCTATATCTATCTTCCCTCTTAACCAATTCCTTTAAAGAAGCACCCTCTACTTCATCAGCTCTCAACTCCCAGTAAATTGGCTTCATACTTCATCACTTGACTAAAAGTAGCTCTCTTCGAGTTACCCACGATCTCTCTTTTTTGCCCTCTTTTTTTGAGAATGCAATCAGGGTTAGGTTACTTGCTCAAGGTCACACAGCTAGTAAGGCTCTGAGACCATATTTGAACTCAGATCCTCCTTACTTCAGAGCCAGCTACCCCATCATCTCTTAATTGCATCTTAGTCTTCACCCTCCAACTTCTCTGCGACATTTCACCCGTCCAGATACTATCCCCTCTCTGAGTTTTCATATTAATTTTCTCTCTCAATTTTCCTTCTACTTATCTCTCACTCCTTCTCAGTCTTGGATCATCATCCAAGTCACGGCAGCAAGGTGGTGCGGTAGATAGAGTGCCAGGCCTGGAGTCAGAGAGACTCATCTTCATGAGTTCAAATCCAGCCTCTGACACTTACTAGCTGTGTGACCCTGGGCAAGTCACTTAACCTTGTTTGCCTCAGTTTCCTCATCTGTAAAATGAGCTAAAGAAGGAAATGACAAACCACTCCAGTATCTTTGCCAAGAAAATCCCGAATGGGGTCAAGAAGAGTTGGAAATGACCAAACAACATCATCATCTAAGTCAAGGCCACTAATTGTGCATATATTCCAAGGCTCTGTCTTCTGTCCCCTTCTCTTCTCTCTCTACATTCTCTCTTTTGGTGACCTCATCAGCTCCCATGGCTTTAATTACTATCTCTACATACCTTCTACATATACATACATATGCACGCACACATAAATATACACAATTATTTGTGTACAAATTATTCCCATATCTACGTATCTAACCAGTCTCTCCTGGGCTCCGGTCCCACATCACCAATCACTTATTAGATATTTCAAATGGGATGTCTTAGAGGCATCTCAACCCCAAGAAGTCCAAAACTGAACTTCATTCAGTTTTCCACAAAGTCTAATGAACTTTATTGTCACTGTCAATCACACCACGGTGCTCCTGGTCAGCTCATTGTCAACCTTGGTGTTAACCTCAATTTCTCACTCTCATTCACCCCACGTATCCACCAACGCATCTTGTCTCCCCTGTCTCCACAACATTTCTCATAGAGGCCCTTCCCCTTAACTCACACAGCCAATTTAGTTTAAAGTTCCTTAAAATTTGTATTCAATCAAAAGGCTGCACTTAAGGATCTAGAAGGCCACACGTGGCATCAAGGCTGCAGGTTCCCCACCCCTGGTTAAGGCCTTGTTACCTCTCATCTGGATTATTTCGACATCTCCTACTTGGGCTCTCTGCCCCAAGCCTCTACCAACCAGTCCCATCCATTCTCTACACAGCTGCCAAAGTGACGTTCCTAACATACGTGTCTGATCACAGTCCCTGCTTTCTTAATAAATTCCAGTGGCTCCCTATTACATCCAGCATCAGATAAACACTGTTTATCACTTAAAGCTCTGCACTGCCCAGTCCATTCCTACCTTTCCAGTCTCCTTACACACTACTCCACTCTACCAACTCTGAGATGCAGCCATACTGGCCTTCAGGAATCTTCTCCATCACCAGTCTCCACACCTTTGCCCTGGCTCTTCCTTTATGCCTGGAACACACTTCCTCCTCACGTTTTCTCAAGGAATCCCTGATTTCCTTCAAGATTTACGCCAGGTTCCACTTTCTCCCTGAAGCCTTTCTGGATCTGTGCACTTTCCACCTCCAGCCCCCTCCCAAGCTTCTAGGGCACTTACAAAGCTACCCTGTATTCACTGTGTACATATTATTTATATATTTAGAAAAACATGTGTTGTTGCCTCAAATAAAATAGGAGCTCTGAGGGAATTAGGACAGCAAATGGTTGTGGGAATGGAGTGAACCACACCGACTCCATCTTGTGATTTAATTCTTGACCCAGTTCATTTCCATTCTTATTCAGAGATGGGTCCAGCCCAACTTCTGTCTTGTGAGAAAACTTTATTCAATTGTGGGAATTGTGAGAAAACATTATTGCATTGTTTAAAACTAGCCTGCATGGTTCTACCTGCTGCTTAGAGACCCTTAATTAAGGAACTGGGTTATACTGACCAGAAACCCAGTCAGATCCAAAGACTGATGTGAGGAGTTTTTTCACAATCATACATCTCAAGCAGCCCATATGTCTTATCCAACAATTAGCCTTGTACTGTTTAATCAGTTATTGTTTCTTTGTTCCTTTGACTGAACACGGAAACATGAGGGGAGTGGGGTACCTCTTTTTCTGATTTCAGGGAAATGCACCTGTTCATTCTCCCCGCTCCAACTTGGAAAGTCCCTAATCTTTCCTCCAATTAGAAATCCTGGTTAATTTTTTTTTAATTAATTGGTCTTATTTGATTAATTGAGAAAATAGGTGATATAATGGGTAGAGTGCACATCCTAGAGTCAGGAAGACTCATCTTCCTAAATTCAAACCTGGCCTTGGAGACTTACTAGCTTTGTGACCCTGGGCAAGTCACTTAACCCTGTTTGCCTCAGTTTCCTCATTTGTACAATGAGCTGGAGAAGAAAATGGCAAACCCCTCCATCTTTGGATAGAGTATCTTTGATACTCCAAAGATACCATAACATCTTTGCCAAGAAAATCTCAAATGGGGTCCCGAAGAGTTGGACATGACTGAAACGACTCAACAAAAATTTTGATTAAATGTATTTTTTAATGAATAAAAATCTGTCTCTTGGGGCAGCTAGGTGGCGCAGTGAGTAGAGTTGGGCCTAGATAGTCTCTAATGTTTCTTCCTACTCTAACATTCTAGAATTATAGTTATCTATTATGTGTTATATCCCAAACTGTACATTAGAAAGGAGAAGCAGCCATTACCACTTCTGCCTTCCGAGAGAACATGGTTCTGTCTGGGAGTCAACAGCTACATCTGCTACTCCTAAGTGGCACTGAAGCTTTGACTCATTCCATTGCAGACCTGCACAGGGTCACTCCTTCTTAGGCAGCCTGTTTGCCCACCCACCCCCTTATCTGGGGTTCACCCAATAGAGTGAAGATAGAAAGAGATCAGATCTAGGCCTTGTGTAGCCCAGAACTCTGAAACTCAAGCAATCCACCAGCTTCTGCCTCTAGGCATGTGACACCTGAAATTTCCTTCCTCCCTCCCTCCCTCCCTTTCCTTTGTTCTGTCCCTCCCTTCTTCCCTCCTTCTGTCTCTCCCTCCTTTCCTTCCTTCTATCTCTCCCTCCTTCTTTCCTTCCTACTTCCTTCTGTCCCTTACTCCTTCCTCCCTCCCTCCCTTTCTTTCCTTCATTCTGTCTCTTCCTTCTTCTTTCCTTCTGTCCTACCCTCCTTCTTTCCTTCCTCCCTCCCAGAGGCAACTGGAGTGAAGTGACTTGCCCAGGGTCAAACAGCTAGTAAGCATCTGAGGCCATATTTGAACAAGTCCTCTTGACTCTAAGACCAGTGCCCTCTTCATCTTCCTTCTTTTCTTTCCTTCTTTCTTCCTTTCTCCCTCTCTTCCTTCCTTCCTTTCTTTTCCCTGCATCTCAATATAATCAGTTTCCTTTGTAATACCACATGTTTTATTTTGTTCATTTCAAATCATTACTCTGAAAAGGGGTCCACAGGCTGCTAGACTGAACTCCTAGAGAACAGGGACTGTTGTTGCCTTTCCTTGTACCCTCAGCACTTAGCACATTGCCTGGCACATAGTAGGTGTTTAAAAATTCTTGTTGACTAACCAGACTGCCAAAGGGAAAGCTTCAGAATTCCTTCTTTAAGAGAATCCTTCACATATTCAAGGATTAGCAAAGCAAATGAGCCTCTCTCACAACCACACTAACAAAACTTCCTTCTCTGTTCTTCAGGTTAGTTCTGTGGTGCAAGAGCCAGGAATCATAAAGTAAATGTGAGAAAGGGAAAGCTTAGAAAATCCCTTCAATGAGAAACGAGATAAGAAACTATTTTTAATAACAATCATAAATCACATTTATGTAGCCCTTGAAGGTCTGTAAAATACTATAGATGTTATCTCACTTGATCTTCAAAATAACCCTAGGAGGTAGGTGCTGTTATTATCCCCATTGTACAGATGAGGAGACCAGGGCAGACTGAGGCTAAGTGACTTGCCCAGGGTCACCCAGCTAGTAAATGTCTGAAATGGGATTTGAACTCAGGTCTTCCTGACTCCAAGTTTAGCACCCTTACTCATTATATCACCTCCCTCCCTTCAGCTGAAACCATGCAGCTGGGACAAGAAAGAGTCCTCTTCCCCACAGCATAGTTATATAGTTATATACCACCGGGAAGTAAACTGAATACAAGAAAGGCATCCAAGACACAAATTAGGAACCACGATAAGGATAAGGGGAGGAGCTGAGGACACTGACAAGTTGGAATGTGTCCAGAGAAAGGCAAGCAGAATGTCTGGATGGCAGGGGAGGGCTTGGACTCATATGAGGAACCACTGAAGGAACTGAAGATTCTGAGCTTGTTTTTCTTGGCCCCAGGAAGAACAAGGAGCAGAGAGCAAAAGCTGCCAAGAGGCAGAACTCCACTCAGCGTCCTCAGTTAGAACGTCCAGAAGGGCTGTGTCTCAGGAAATGGTAGGTCACTCATGGAAGCTGGAGGGCCACTCTCTGGGAGTGTCTGAGGGGAGATCCACGCTTCTGATGGGGGTTGGATGAGATGACCTCTCTTCAGTCCCTTCCAACCCTGTGATTCTACAATGATATGATTTTATGAGAACTCATCCTGAGAAGATGGGTCAAAGCTCATCTCTTCTTTATTTTTTTGTTTTTTGAAGCGGGGAGGGCAGGGCAATTGAGGTTAAATGACTTGCCCAAGTTCACACAGCTAGGAAGTGTGTCAAGTCTGAGGCCGAATTTGAACTCAGATCCTCCTGACTCCAGGGCTGGTGGTCTATTCACTGTGCCACCTAGCCACCCCCTCATCTCTTCTTTAGATCATCATAACTCCAATCCTCTTCTTCAAAAGTTTGCCCCTTAAGGTGGCAGGGCCCACACAATTTACTACATTTCCAATTCAATCCAAGAAACATTTATAAGTTGCCCATTATGTTTGAGGCACTGTGAAACAAAGACCAAAAATGAAGGGAAAAAAACCCTAGTCTCTACCCTCTAAAGACATTACATTCTTTATTTTTTCTTTTTTGCAGGGGAGAAGGCAGGGCAATTGGGGTTAAGTAACTTACCCAAGGTCACACAGCTAGTAAGTATCAAGTGTCTAAGGGCAGATTTGAACTCAGGTCCTCCTCACTCCAGGGCCAGTGCTCTATTCACTGCATCACCCAGTCGCCCCACAAGACATTACATTCCTACTCCAATATTTTCTCTAGGACTCAATCTTTGACCCTAGTCTTTTTTCTTACACTGTACAGCCTTAGCTTTCTTTGTACTTTTGTCACTTAGCACAGTGCATGGCACATAGTAGGCATTAATAAAAGCTTGTAGACTGACTGCCTCGATAGCTGTGTAGGATATTCAAGCAGCCCAAAACACAGAACATCTGCACCAAAGATTATTCCATTTCCTATGAGTGGAGGTTCTCCTGCTACCAGAACAACAACGGACTTGTCAGGGGGGGGTTGAAAAGAGAAAATTAATGATTAGGCCAGCAGAACAGAGCTCACTGCTAATGTCTCACTGCCTAAGATAAATCAAGTGAGGGTATTGTCTCCCATTAATCATCTGGGGGCCCTTTTACACTAAACATAAAATGTTTGGATGTTGGAAAACAGCTTTCCTTTGGGGAAAAAAAGATTAATTCAGTTCTGAATCTCCCTTCTTTCTAAATCACCAAATTTATCTACATATTAATCAAAGGACAGCAAAGATATTCCAGACTGACTAAGTAGGGAAGAGACATAAATGCAACAATGAACACTTATTTTGTTATTTCTAGTAAAGGAAGCCTTACATCAGTCCCAACAGTAAACAAAATCTTTTAGCTTCCTAATGCAAAATAAAGCATTCAGGTACATTCATTACACTCTGGTATTTCATCAGTTTACTAATGACAGGACTTATTGGGTATCTAGGTGGCACAATGGAGAGAGTGCCAGGCATGGAGTCTGGAAAACCTGAGTTCAAATCTGACCTCAGATACTTTTTGGCTCTGTGACCCTGGGCAAGTCACTTAACCCTATTTGCCTCAGTTTCCTCATCTGTCAAATGAACTGGATAAGGATGTGACAAGCTATTCCAATATCTCTGCCAATAAAACCCCAAACTGGGTCATCAGGAGTTGGACATTACTGAAATGACTGAACAAGAAAAATTTCCTCAGTTACGTAATAATAACAGCTCCCCAGAATGTATATAGCGCTTTAAGTTTACAAAACGATTTATATAATCACTACAACCCAGTGAAGTAGGCGCTATTATTATCCTTATTTTATAAATGAGGAAACAGGCTCAGAACATATAGCTTGCTCACAGTTATATAGGTATTAAGTGTCAAGGGCAGGATCTGAACCCAGGCCCTCCTGACTTAATGTCCAGTATGCTTTCCTGCACACTCAGTTACTGCTTAGAAAGAGTACAGTGAGCTTTAAGAATTCACATTTAGTTTCCAAAAAAACAATTAAACCAATGCTCCACGCAGGAGGGAGCCCGACACTGCTTCTGAAAGCGGCCTCCAACAGTGAGAAAGGAAACACATCTGATGGACAGATAAAAAAAAGTGCTAGAGAAACTTCTCTGTGGCTTTCCTTGTATACCCAATGCCTAGCACAGTGTTCCCTACCATAGTAAGAGTTTAAATAAATGTTTTTCAACTGATTAACTAGAGGGAAAAACTTTCAACTTGGAGATTTAAGACTAAAGCCCACATGGGGGTGGCTAGGTGGTGCAGTGAATAGAGTACCACCTTGGAGTCAGGAGGACCTGAGTTCAAATCCAGCCTCAGACACTTAATATGAAAACTGGCTGTGTGACCTTGGGCAAGTCACTTAACCCCAATTGCCCCTCAAAAAAAAAAAAAAAAGAACAAAGCCCATCTGTTTTATGTATCTTGAGAACCATTAAATTGACTCTCCATGCTCTGACTACTCTTCTTGGGTGCATCCCAGTGAGGTGAAGCAAGTTTTGTTGTTGTTCATTTGTGTGCAACTCTCCACGACCCCATTTGGAGTTTTCTAGGCAGAGGTACTGGAACGGTTTGCCATTTCTTTCTCCAGATCATTTTCCAAATGAGGAAACTGAGGCAAACAGGATTTCATGACTTGTCCAGGGTCACACAGATATTAAGTGTCTGAGGCTAGATTTGAACTCAGGCCTTCCTAACTCCAGGCCAGGAGCTCTAGCCATTGCACCATCCAGCTATCCTGAGTTGGAACAATAGCCCTCCCTTTAATCTTCAGTCTCAGAGCCCTCAGGAGCACTCATTAAAATTTGAGTTTGGCTTCTATTATTATCCCAGTGGCACTCAAGAAAGTGGAAGCATGCAAAGGAACTGAAGTTGTGTGGAAGGGTCTGCCTGGCCCCAGAGGTCAGAACCAGGAGTGACAGGTGGAAGGTGTGGAGGCACCTTTCAGCTCTATGTCACAACAAGCTTCTCAGAGCTAAGTGAGAAATGTTACATTCTACCAGACATGGGAACCTCCAAGCAGACATCTCAGTCCAAAAATGCTCCCCGCTTTTAGAAGCAAATTTTATGAGATTTAGTTTTCATTGCTGGGAAAGACCACAACTAAGTAGGTTCAAAACAGTAAGAAATACTCATCAGCATAGCCACATCCGGGAAAAAACCTGGGTTAAGTGGCTAACACCAACCTGTGCTACACAACTTGCACACTCAGCTTTTTCTCTAAGAAACAACAAAATGTAGAATAAGTGAGCCTTCACTCACATCAGTGGGCCTTAATTAGAATTCTCAAATTCTTCCTTTAAGAGGCAGGCTCTGGAATCTCAAAGAAAGAAAATTACTATATTGAGCTGAGTATAGTAAATAAGAGAAGACAGGGGCTGCGCTCAAGGGTGAATAATGATATACTTTATGTTGGGGAAGATCAGTTTGAAGCAGTTTCTTTAAAAACTGCAGTTTCTTGCAGTATGAATAGAGAGGGTGCTGGGAGAAAATATCAATGTTAGAGATATTTTCTCCCTCTAAAATATTAATACGGAATTGTGGATGTATTTTTTTTAATGTGATAATTTTTTGGCATGCAAAACGGGTTTACTCTCCCCTGACTAGCTCCCAAGCTTCCCCCTAATTTCTGGAGGAATCATCATTTTCCATCAGTACATTTCAGTGTTGTCTGGCCAAATAAATTTCATACAATGGGAAAGCTGTGGAAGAAAGAAAAGAAACAAAGCCACAGTGGGGTGTGTCTATTCTATAGGGCTAATACAGGTTGTTCTATCTATAAAGGATGAAAATAAGTTGGAAAAAGTGAGAACCTGGAAAAGAATCCATAGAGGCAGTGTAGCATCATAGACAGAAAGCTGGCTGAGGAATCAAGACCGAGGTTCAAGACTCCCTTCTGACACATACACCTGCATGGCCCAGGAAAATCTCTGAACATCTCATGTTAGCTAAAACCTTAAATTTCAAAGAAGGTGCCAGTTTGTATTGGTCGAGTGAAGTTCCTCCAAAAATCACAGGTCTGGTCCAATGGAAAAAAAAAAGATGGCCACATGTCACTCTTCTGGGCATCATGATTTTCAACCTTTTGCAAGGAAGGGAAATCAAAAGCTTAAGGAAATTAAGTTTAGTTGGACTACTGTCAAAAGGTTTTCATGTCAAAAGCAGAGCATATGTTAACACAATTCAGAGTTCAGTGGTTGCTGAGACCATTGTGGTATAGTGAGGTCTGTGCACAGCCTTACCCTGGGCACTCATCCTTGACAATATTAGTAAGTTTTACCAATTAATAACTTGTTTACTAATTAGTAACTTGTTTTAGTTCAGTAACTTGTTTAGTTTACTAATTAGTAACTTGTTTTAGTTCAACAACTTGTTTAGTTTACTAATTAGTAACTTATTACTAATAATAACTTGTTACTAATATTAGTAACTTGTTACTTATTACTAATATAGTAACTTGTTACTTAATATTAGTAACAAGTTACTAATATTAATAACTTTGGTTACTAGGACCACCAGGATCATGAAATAAGATGTGAGGCAAGTCCCTTTTTTGTCAGACATGTGGATGGCAACTGGGATGGTCATTGATGCACTCAAGGTATGTGCAGTAACTTTTTGAAATCTATAAATATTTTTCTTCTGAGAATACTAATAAGGACTTTTTTTTTTGATGAAAGAACACTGTCTGTGCTCAGGAAGGTAAGTAGTTAGAGACCAGGTTGAATGGACCATTGCCTGGGGTCAAGTCAGCATTAGCAGTGAACAGAGAATATTCTGAAAGCCCCTAAACCTAGGCCTGGCAGGAGTTTTCTTAGGAAAACACTTCCATGAATCAAATGTAATTCTCCCATTTCTCTGAAGCATGTCTAAATGTCAGCACAGTTTAC
Source organism: Gymnobelideus leadbeateri (assembly GCA_011680675.1). Taxonomy (NCBI): domain Eukaryota; kingdom Metazoa; phylum Chordata; class Mammalia; order Diprotodontia; family Petauridae; genus Gymnobelideus; species Gymnobelideus leadbeateri. The sequence goes on along the minus strand of WOXC01007519.1, from coordinate 2,040,513 downwards.
ATAAATAGATTTAAAAGATGGAAAATCAAAGAAAACTAATTTAGACACAATAAGCTAAGTGTTTTACTTTTGATCCTTCAGTGAACTGCTTTTTTTTCCCTTATCTTTTTCTTTTCCATTAAAAGGAATGGCTCTTTGCATTAGGATGAGGAGTCAGATTTGGAAACGAAGGTTATATAAAAATAGACAAGATCAACAAAAATTCTAAAAGAAAACAAAACGGGGCGGCTAGGTGGCACAGTGAATAGAGCGGGGCCCTGGAGTCAGAAGGACCTGAGTTCAGAGCCGGCCTCCAACACTTAATCCACACAAACAAAAACCTAGCCGTGTAACCTTGGGCAAGTTACTTAACCCCAATTGCCCTAAAGGGGCGGCTAGGTGGCGCAGTGAGTAAGAGCGCCGGCCTCGGAGTTGGGATGACCCCAGATCAAATCCGGCCTCAGAAAATGAGCACCCACACATAAATAATGACTAGCCGTGTAACCTTGAGCAAGTTACTTAACCCCAATTGCTTTAAAAAAAAAAACAAAAACAATTTGGAACAATGCAAGAAATGTCATTGAACTATTCTTATTTTTTTGACCCAAGGATCCTCTTACTAGGCATATGCCCAAGACAGTTCAAGAGAGAAAGGTCCTACATATATAGCAAAACATTTATAGCAACACTTTTTGTGTTAGCAAAACAATCTCTGGGAACAGTGGGAGCCCACTGACTGGGGACTGGCTGAACAAACAGAGGCACGTTAATATTATGGCATGTGGTTTAATAATGTTGCCCTGCCATTTTCAAAAGACTGGCAAAGGAAGTGACAAAGAACAAAGCAGCAGGATTAAGAGCACAACATATACAATGACCACAACGATGTAAAAGAAACCAACACTGAAAGAAATAGGAATCCAGATCATCAGAATGGCCAGAAGACTGACATGAACACACCTCTTCTTTGTAGAAAGCTGGTGGACTACAGGCATACAACAAGGCATACAATGTCAAATGTGGTCATTGTGTTTGTTTTGCTTAACTGTATATAAGGAGGATAAGAAAGGAAGGAAGAAAAGTAGGAAGGAAGAGAGGAAGGAAGGAAGGAAGGAAGGATGAAGTGCCTGCTATACACCAAATGGGTATCTAGGTGGTGTAATGAATAAAGCACCTGGAATCAGGAAGACCTGAGTTTAAATCCAGTCTTAGACACTTACTAGTTGTGTGACCCTGGGCAAGTCACTTCACCCTGTTTGCCTCAGTTTCTGCATCTGTAAAATGAGCAGGAAAAAGAAATGGCAAACCACTCCAGTATCTTTTCCAATAAAACCCCAAGTGGGGTCACAAAGAGTTGGACACAACTGAAATGACCAAACAGCCACAAAAGCCAGGCATTGTCCTAAGTACTTTAAAAACATCTCACTTTGATTTCACAACAACTTGGAGAGATAGGTGCTATTATGATCCCCAGCCCCAAACGCTGTTTTGACAGATAAATGGAGATTAAACAACTCAGAGCAAGCCAAGATGATAATTCAACAAGAATTCTCCTTGAGGATCACACAGCTAGCAAGTGTCTGTGAAATGATAAGATTGTAAGGAGAAAAAAAAACAGTAATAAATATATTTTAAAAAATTAAAAGCACTTTTATAAAATCCAACCAGACAAATCTATTGTTTTAAAAAGCCACAGTAGGGGCAGCTGGGTGGTGCAGTGAATAGAGTACTGGCCTTAGAGTCAGGAGGACCTGAGTTCAAATCCAGCCTCAGATACTTAACACTTACTAGCCATGTGACCTTGGGCAAGTCACTTAACCCCAATTGCCCTCCCCTCCCCCCTTCAAAAAGCAAAAAAATTAAAATTAAAAAGACACAGTAGTAGGTACACAAACACAAAGGTTAGACAGAAGCAACCAGAACCAACAACATTCTAATAAATATGCATACAATCTTTAATGCACCAGACAAAATAATTAAACCAGTGCTGGCCACTATTAAATCATCTTCAGGATGGGTTCCTCTCCTCACCACCATTCCTGTTCTCCTTTATGAAACATCTTTATTGAGTGGTTCACCACTGTTCCCTTTTTCCCAACAGTCCAACAAAAGTCCCATCTCATCCCAGGGCTAAGTCCAAATTACCTTCTTTTAACGTCCATTTGGTTGAGCCCGTCCTCTTGCTCACAGCATGCAGACTTCCATCCAAAGTTGAAACAAACAACAGGGTCTCAGGAAGGGTCACAGTGCTGGTACTTCCAAAACTCTGAAAGGGCAGGAAGAAAACATTTCATAAGCCCCCTTCTTCATTTTGGTTCATCATAAAGTCACAGCCCCCTTACCCCTTCCCATCCTCTCTCCCACCAATGCTAAAGCTAAAAGATGGCCAATTTAATGATAACCAAACTCCTTCCTCCAACACTTAGCACAGATTTCCTGCACATAGTAGGGTGCTTAATAAATGTTTAGTGACTGACAGGGGAATGAAGAACCTTTCAAACATTCCATGAAGATATGAAATTGGGTTGACAAAGTGGTGCCACTGGAGTGGGAAAACTGAGATAGCCACAGAAGGGAAAAAAGGTTCTCAGTTTCTTTAAATTTTCCCTTCTCTTTATGGGTTACCTTCTTAGTTAAAAGGGGATCATCTTGCAATGGCCACATAATTCAAGAATCTATTCATTTAGCAAGTATTTGCCAGAAACCTATTCTCTGCAAAGCACTCTGCTAAGCTCTGAACCATAACCTTAAAAACAGGGAAGGAAGATGAGAGGGAAGGGAAAAGGCATTTATTTAGCACCTATTATGTTCCAGGCCCCGGGCTTAGTGCTTTCCAAAGGTTTTCTCATTTATTCCTCACAAAAGTCCCCTGAGGTAGAAGCTGTTATTAGCCCCATTTTACAATTGAGAAAACTGAGGCAGACAAGTTAAGTGACTTGCCCAGCTAGTAAGTATCTGAAGCTGGATTTGAACTCAGGTCTTCCTGACTCTAGGCCCAGCACTCTATGCAGCACACAGTCTAGCTGCCTCATGGAAACCTCAGAAATATGGTTTTAAATGGATTCATTCAAATACAAAAGATTACAAAGGAAATTAGTTATATCAAAACAACGTCCAATTGTACAGTGTATCTACACATACTAGAAAGAGTAGGATAAATATTTTCATTTCAAAGTAAAATTATAATACATATTTGTAATTATTTGTTTTTACAGGTACATTTGCAAAGGACCTACAAAGGAAGATGCTATCCACCTCCAGAGAAAAAACTGATAAAGTATGTATGGTATGATTTTACATACACACACACACACACACACACATATCTCTGTATCTAACAGTAGCCTTCTCTAGGGCAGGTGGGGAGGGACAGTGACAGTTTGGAACTTAAAATATAACAAAAAAATTAAATTAAATTTTTAAAAGTACATTTGCACAAATAGATGAAGTTATGGCAAATTATAGAAAAATAGTAAAAAAACTGAATTTTTAAAAAAATTCTTGTGGAAATTGAGACAACTGACATACTTAGTCCTTCTAATACAATATCTTATGTGTTTTGCACATGGGGTATGCTACTATGGGGGGAGATGCTACATAGAGAAGGCCCTTCAACTACCCAGACCCAAGTTTTTCTTTTCCATGAAGTCTAAACTCATCCTCCCCCGACCCCCTAAATCTTGATAGTCTCAAGTGATCCTTTCAGCCTTGAAAATCTCATAGTTCTTTGTTTTACAGTTAACAGTTACTATATGTCTTATCTCCCCATTAGCCTATAAGATCTGTGTCTGATTTCATCTTTCTATCTCCTGCAGGGCCTGGCACAGTGCCCAGCACAGAGAAGGCATTTAACATGCATTTAATTTGAATCTAGACCCAAGAATAAATGAGCCTTCAACATCCATTTACATTATTTTAATTAATTAGACACTAGTAAATGGTCTCATCACAAGTCAAAACCTAAAAATGGTCTGTCATTTTAAAAGGGCACCTGCATCAGGCTACTGTTGGTAAGGAAATAAGAAACTCCTGCTAAGACTGAGAGATTCTGAAACCACAGGCTGGGAATTATCTATGGTTGGCTGGTGAAATGAAATGACACACTCATCCCCTAAGCCAAGGTGGTTTTCTCAACTGTCAAAAAAAAAGAGGAAAAAAAAGCTGTTTCGACAGATAAATGGAGATTAAGTAACTCAGAGCCAGCCTAGATGATGATTCAACACGATGTCCTTGGTGACATTAGAAACCACATCACAACTGGCAGCTTTGCTTATCCTTTTAACCTTTTCCAGTGTTCCAGAACCTGGGAAGGTACAAGGAATTATGAGGCGGCACTAGAAGGTCAGTAAGACATTTTCTGTCCTTATTTAAAAAACAAAACGGTTAAATAACCATCAGGAGGACTGGCACAGTTAAGAAGAACAAAGTATAAACTCTTTGAGGAAAAGGGATATGCTTGCTTGACCTTTCAGGTATGGATCAATTGACTTGGATGTAGAGAAATGAATATTGGATGTCAAATCCAAAGTCCCAGGATCAAAACTGGATCTCTACTACTCATCACATCTCTGTGTTCTCTATAAAATGAGGGGTTTGGACGAGGTGGCTGAAGTCTATACTTCCTGCTGGGCTTTAGTTCTAAGACTTACCTACGCCTCATTTTTCATGAGGTATGAGGCTTATATTGCTTTATCATAAAATATGACTTTGGTCATTGACATTGGTAGACATATTGCTCTTCTGATGATACTGACACAGAAACCAATCAATAAACGTTTTTGAAGAGCCTACTGTGTGCCAGATACTGGCTTGACATATATGTAAATGACTAATAGAACGCTGTGCCTGTAAATCTTTTGGTAGCTGGAAGTCTGAATGCTGATTCATCCTCTTCAATAGGCAGGGCATGTGAATAATTGCCAATCCTGCCATGTTGGGTAGTGGTTTCCAGGATAAATAATAATAATATATAATATCACTATGACAGATATAGGAGAGAAAGTAGGGGAAAGGTAGGGCCAGGAAATCAGGCTTAGCCTAAAATTTCCCCAAGAGAAACAACTGAATTAGAGTCTTCATGGAAGTGAAGGCATCACCACGTTAAGCATTCCCTCCTACCAAATGAATGTAGCACAGTGGGAAGAGGGCATTTGGAGCCAGGGAACCTGAGTTCACTTACTATCTACCATTACTACTACCACTAGCCCTTCATCTTTCAATGTTCTTATCTGTAAAATGAGGAAATTGGCCCAAGTGGTCTTCAGGAGCAATTCTAGCTAAATCTATGAGGCTATGGGTGGATACTGGCTCAAAGGGCCTAAGACAAAACCCATCAAATTGGCTCAAACAATAGAGACACAGAGGATGGTTCCTAGAATCAGGGTCAGAGATAAGGGGGGTGGATGATTCCACAACACACTAGTGCTACAGTGACAGGCAAATGACCTCCACAGTATCAGAAGGGAAGAAAGTTCTACTTACTCTAACAAATTCTGAAAAGCTACCAGGCAAGAGAGTGTCATGGAAAGGATACACAATTTGGGATCAAGGGACTCAGATTCACGTATAAGACTGATTGCTTACTAGCTATGTGATCCCCGGGCAGTTATTTTAACCTTTCTGAACCCCAGTGTTTCTCATCTGTCAAATGGATAAGCTACCATTTGCCCTGGTATGCTACGAATATAGCCCTTTGTGAACTTCAAAAGAGCTCCATAAAAGAGAACCATCAGTTACCACCACCAGTTTTGTACAAAGATCCTTCACATCCTAAGGACTTCAAATCCAGGATTGGTTTCTAGAGGGTTTACTCTGGGTACAATCTAGTGCTGAGTATGGCAGCACAAAGTAGGTGCTTAATGTTTAGTGACTGACTTCCAGGGGCTTTACCGTCTCATTTCATTTGCCCTTTTAATTTAGATTCCATTAAACAATCTTTGGGATAACTACTCTTCCTCACCACTACCCAGATTTTACCCTCAGCAGAATGAAATTTGTTTGAGGACAGGGATTATTTAGTTTTTCTTTATATCCCTAGCATCTAGCATACTGGTATACAGTAGGAGTATAATAAATGCCTGTTGGATTATATTCACTTTTATTGATGATTAAATGACAAAGCATGGCAAGTTTACCTGTTCTCTGATATTCTTGGTTGACCTTCTCATCCACTAGTTTATTCTTATATAGCCTACTAAATTCCAGTAAAGGGGAAAAAAATCTATGATCCTATAATTCTATGAATATTTCCTAAAAGGACTTTCGTGATGATTCAGTCAGAAGAGACCTGAATTCAAATCTGGCCTCTGATATTTACTAGCTGTGTGACCCTGGGCAAACCACTTGACCTCTCTCAGCTTCCATTTTCTCATCTGTAAAATAGGGATAATAATAACATCTACCTTCCAGGGCTGCTGTAACAATAAAATGAGATAATATTTGTAAAGTGCATTGCAATCCTTAAAGTGCCATATAAATAATGGCTGTTATGGTTATCTCATATTCTCTATAAAACATTTTTCTAACAAAAAACAAAGCTGGCATCTTAAAACAGTAAAATGGGAAGGAATGAATCAGGAAGGACAGCTACATGGTTCAGTAGACAGAATGCTGAATCTGGGTCAGGAAGATTCATCTTCCTGAGTTCAAATCTGGCCTCTGACATTTACTAGCTGCATGACCCTGGGTAAGTCAATTAACCCTGTTTGCCTCAGTTTCCTCATCTATAAAATTAGCTGGAGAAGGAAATGGGAAACCAATATCTTTGCCAAGAAAAGCCCAACCAGGTTCACAAAGAGTGAGACATGACTGAACAATAACAAAAAACCAAAATTAATTAGGACCTAATGAAAAACAAAGAAACACATAAAATCCCAAACTAACAAATGAGGTCTATAATTTAAAAAAAAATTTAGAAACACCTCCCATGTCACTAGAAAAGTCTCAAGACTGCAGGTGCAGAATATTTCATATTTTGACAGATACAGTTGTTATATGGGTTGGTTTTGTTTATTTGTTACAGTAGAGAGTTCTGTAGGGTAGGAGGATAGAGAATATCTGAAAAATAGCTATCATGTAAAAAAAAAAGCATGAATAAAACTTCCTTTTTTTTTTTTTTTTTTTTTTGCTTTTTGGAGGGTGGAAGGCAGGGCAATTGGGGTTAAGTGACTTGCCCAAGGTCACACAGCTAGTTTAAAACTTTTTTTTTTTTTAAGAAAGAACACTGGACTGGGAGGCAGACCAGGAGAGCTCTACTTATTCTATTTCCCCTCTCTGAGTCTGAATTTCTTTCTTTCCTTTTCTCTCTTCCTTTCTTTCTTGTAAAATTCAAGGGGTGTCTTAGACGGCTTCTAAGATCCTTTTCCAGCTCTAAAAAACCCTGTGATTCTGGACTTCCCAATGCTTAGTATAGTGCCACTGGTCTACTAGTGAAATGTGTGGCTTACACCTAATAAGCCAGGCTAAAGCACATTCACACGATTAAAAGGGAGAGGAAAGGCCAAAATTTCAAGTCACCCTCAAATCTTTGGATAAACAAATATGGCAAAGGTTTCCTCTAGGATTCAATCTCATTTTTTAGGACTTTCATGGAAGCCCTGCCTTTTCCATAGAAATAGAATTCTTCATTTTTGCCCTAAATTCTGGGAAACAGCTACCACAGAGATTGCATAATACAAACAGGTCTATAGTTAGCTAATAGAACCGGTCCAGATGTTTTGGGTTTTGGCCAATGTTAAGCTCACCAGTGAGATCAATATTCCTTTCCATTCTTCATGATACCCACAAGCAACAGAGTCAAAGGAAGAGGGCTTAGCCAAAGCCTTTGGATCTGCCAGTTAAGAGGCTGCTGGGAGCTTTGCAGAGAGCAGCTTCAGTTGAGTAATGCGGATGGAAATCAGACTGCAAGGGACTGAGATCTAAGAGGGAGAGCAGAAAGTAGAGGTTGTTTTTTCCAGGAGTTTGGCTATTAAAAGGGAGGAGAGAATTCAGACTATAACTGGAGGGGATGGTTCTAACGGTTGTTTGTTTTTTAGTTTTTTTGGGGGAAACCTGAGAATGTTTGTAGGCATCAGGGAAGTAGCAACTACTTAGAGAGAGTGAAAATTAGGAAAAGAGAAAGGCAATGCTCATGATGGGGGCTAAATGCTGGATAAGTCAGGAGGGAGTGGGATTGAGGTTACAAGTAGAAGGGATGGTCTTGAAAAAGAGAAGGGTCACCTCTTCATCAGAGAGTAGAGCAAAAGAGGAGCTAATGAATGATGATGGTGTCGGGGGATTTTTAAAAGCAAACAGGGAGAGAAGAGGGATATCATGGCTAATGGTCTTATTTTCTCAGGAAGTCTGAGATGGGGTCCTCCGGAGATGGGACTGGGAAGAGAGCTAGAGGAGGTTTTTGAGAAGACATTTAAAGTGTTCTCTATTGAGGAGTATGTTAGAGAAGAATTAAGGAGTAAAAGGACTGCCCTGTGGCAGTAAAGACCAGTCTGAGATTCGATAATTTAAAATCTGTAGTGCACCTACAGAGCAAGGTTGTGTGATTTCCTTTTGTGCAGTTTAGCAGCATGTGAGAAGGAACAGTTTATGACCTTGGGAAAGTCACTTGTAAGCATCAGTTTCTTAATTTGTACAATGGTAAGGTAAGGGGGAAGAGGGAAGCCGAATGGGCGCTAAAGTAATTTCCAGCTCTAAATCCCATAATCCTATCACCTCCGTCATTCTCCTCTGGACACACTTCAATTTGTCAAGGTTCCTTCTAAAATTCATTCACAAACATTTATGTATTTGTTGATCCATTTGGTTTAGTGCACAGAAATGAACACAATATTGCGGATGGGATCCAACCTTCCCTATTCAGAATGTCGCCATCCCATTAAGGTAGCCTAAAACTCCATTACTATTTGTGACTGCAAGAAACATGACAAAGTGAGGGTCATATATATCTATTCCAATTTTTTTTAATAAAATAGTTTTTTAAAATATCTATTTCCGGGGCGGCTAGGTGGCGCAGTGAGTAGAGCGTCAGCCCTGGAGTCAGAAGGACCTGAGTTCGGATCTGACCTCAGACACTTAACGCACACACAAACAAAAACCTAGCCGTGTGGCCTTGGGCAAGTTACTTAACCCCAATTGCCCTCCAAAAAAAAAAAAACCAAAAAAAAAATAATAAAATAAAATAAAATATCTATTTCCTGGGGCGACTAGGTAGCACAGTGAATAGAGCGTCGGCCCTGGAGTCAGAAGGACCTGAGTTCGGTTCCGGCCTCCAACACTTAACACACACAAACAAAAAAACCTAGCCGTGTGACCTTGGGCAAGTTACTTAACCCCAATAGCCCTCCAAAAAAAAAAAAAAGCAAAAAAAAAAATATATCTATTTCTTGTTCCTTAATCCCTTAATCTGTTTTACTGACTTCCAACTGGCCTACCCATTCAAAATTATGGGCCTTCTCTCATCATGAGGCAGCTAGTGGTACAATGGATACAGCACTAGGCCTAAAGTTATAAAGATCTGAGTTCAAATGTAGCTTCAGATGCTTACAAGCTGTGTGACCACGGGCAAGTTACTTAATCTGTTTGCCTCAGTTTCCTCATCTGTGAAATGGGAGTAATAATAGTACCTACCTCCCAGGATCAAATGAGGATCAAATGAGATAAATTATAAGGTGTTTAGCACACATAGTAGGGCTATATAAAGAGGTGGGGTTTTTTGGTTGTTTTTTTTTTTCCTAAAGAGCCATTTAACTTCAGAATCAGCAAAACACCAGTCATCAGAAAACCACCATATGTTTCCTTCTCATTAACAGAACTACTAGCCCTCTTTGCAGGAAAGTCAACAAAGATGTCAGCTGACTGTGAAGTTTGTTCTGGACCTAAGCCACCAGTTGCAAAGAGGAAAAGTCAAGCTTTAACTGGTTTCCAAACCAAGGAAAGTTTAACTTGCATCTTTGTTGATTTTGGTCTGGTATAATTAACTACCTCCCAAGACAGGTACAAGACTAGAATTTGGCTGGCTCGTTTTTCATTTTCATTCGTTAATGAAGTTGGTTTCAAGCAGTAAAGTCAAACTCAAAAAGAAACTGGATTCCTGCCGGCTGTGTTGACTTAGACAACCACAAAAATGAACATTATCTATACTGTATTATATTTTAATTTATTTTGTTAAACACTTGCCAATTATATTCTTAATCAGGTTCTAGGACTTTTGCTAGAAGCTTGTGGCCAGATGGTTGAGAGTTTGCCACCTCTGGGAAGCACTGTTTTCAGAATGTTTGGTCTCTTTACATTCTTAAAAATTATTGAGGACCTAAAAGAACTTTTGTTTATGTGGGTTACATTCATCAATATTTACTATATTAGAAATTAAAACTGATAGAACAATTTTAAATATTAATTCATTAAAATACCAAGTAAACACATTATATGTTAACACAAATAATATTTTAAGAAAAATAACTCTTAGGGGCAGCTAGGTGGCGCAGTGAATAGAGAGCCGGCCCTGGAGTCAGAAGGACCTGAGTTCAGATTCGGCCTCAGGCACTTAACACACACAAACAAAAAAAAAACCTAGCCATGTGACCTTGGGCAAGTTACTTAACCCCAATTGCCCTCCAAAAAAGCAAACAAACAAACAAAAAAACCCCCTCTATTTTCAAAATAATTAGTGAGAAGAATTACATTGTTTTACATAGTATTGCAAAGCTCTTTAATGTCTGGCTAGATTATTCTGTCTTCTTCTTCTATGTTTTCTTAGCTGAAAAAAATTCAGGCTCACATAGATATGTAATTGGAAAGGGGAGTACTCAAATAAGGTAAGTAACCTTAGTTTTATTATGAAAAAAAAGTGGGGGAAAAAGGGTACCTTATCAGTACCAGATCTTAAACTATACTAAGAAATACAAGTCATCAAAATTATTTGTTACTGGTTAAAAAACAGAGAAGTTAATCAGTGCAACAGATTAGGCATATGATGATTACAAGCAATCAAAAATAGCAGCATGATAGTCTTAGATATACCCAAGGACTCCGACTAAGGATTTGCTATTTGACAAAAATCGGTAGGAAAACTGAAAGCAATTTGACATTAATTAGGTTGATCTCAACATCTAATACCATATACCCTAATAAATTATAAGTGGTCATGCGACCTAGATATAAACAGTCATATCATAATCAAAGTCAAGGATTAGAAAAGGAGGTAACTTTCACAGCTGTGGCAAGGAGATTTCTTGCCCAAATAAGGGATAGAAAGGAGCACGGAGATAAAGTGAGCAATTTTGATTACATAAAATTAAACAGGTTTGGCACAAACAGTAACAAATCAAGTTTAGAAGAGAAGCAGTGAACTGACGGGGAAAATCTTTGCAGTAAATTTCTCTGATAAAGCAGTATAGAGAATTGATAGCAATATGTGAGTTATCCCCCCCAACAGGTAAGTGGTCAAAGAATATGAACATGAAAGAAGAAACGCAAGCTATCAGCCAACACTAAGGAAGAACGCACCAAATCATTAGTAAGAAGAAAAATGCAAACTAAAATAACACTGAGTTTCTAACTCACATCCAGAATTTTGGCAAAGATGATCAAAAAGGGAAAATGGAAACTGTTGGCAGGGCTGTGGGAGAACAGGCACACTTGTATCACTGGTGAAGCTGTGAGTTATCTGTGATTATCTAAATAATCTTTTTTTTTTTTTTTTGGAAGGGAGAGGGCAGGGCAATTGGGGTTAAGTGACTTGCCCAAGGTCACACGGCTGGTCAGTGTTAAGTATCTGAGGCTGGATTTGAACTCAGGTCCTCCTGACTCCAGGGCTGGTGCTCTATTCACTGCACCACCTAGCTGCCCCTTATCTAAATATTCTAGAAAGCAATATGGAAACAGACTGACTTTGATTCACTAGTTCTACTACTAGGCATACTCTAACATGATCAAAGACAGAGAAAAAGGACCTAGATGCACAAAAATGTTGGTAGGAACATTTTTGGTTGTACACAAAATAAATGTCCATCAACTGGGCAATGGCTAACAAATTATGGCACAGGAATGTAACAGAATATTGCTGTGGTCTAAGAAAAATGCTAATAAAATTTCAGAGCATCTTAATACGTAAGAGCTTTACATATATCACCTCACATAATCCTCATTTAAATGTCAAAAAGGTTCTATTCAAACCTAAGAGAACACTGAATGAACTACTGAAGAATAAGTGAACAGAATTAGAACAATTTATACAATAAATAAAATACCATAAAGGAAAACAGCTGTGAAAGACTTAAGGACTAGATCAATGCAATACCTAGTCAGGACTATAGAAGGCTAATGAAGCATACTTTTCACCTCTTGGTAGAGAGGTAATGAACCTGAGGTACAGAATGAGGCATATAGATTCAGACACTAAAGAATGTGTGTATTTGATTTTTTTTTTTTTTGGTTCACTTGTTTGTTCTGGAGGGGAGGGGAGAAGATAGGCAATAGCAATACTCCATCCCCACACCCCCAAAAAAGAAAACAAGAACATCCAAACGGAATCAAAGAGAGCAGGAGGTTCAGAAAGAACAAAGATCGGCAGGGTAATGTGGGGACTAACATGTCAAAGCTAAAATAGACCTTTTAAAAAAAAAAAAACAAGCTAATTGCAGTCGAGATTCATGGTTTCATATGCAGTCCCCTTTTGTCAGTCTTTAAATGGAGAATATCTGTTTGTTGATATCTGTCAAGTTCATAATAAAAAGGGAAATTTTTAAATAAAAATCCTTTCTCTTTATGCAGAAAGATCCATTCACAGTAATTTTTGAGGATTAAGTAGGAAGACCTTGTACTGGCTAACTTTCCCTATTTCAGCCAAACTGGTTCTTGAGCCCCAGGGCTAAGTGTATAAATTTCTCCCAGTGTCACCAACATAGTTACTGGGGGGTGGGGGTGGTTTCCAGCATTAAAGATCTCTCGGTAAAAAGCAAAGGCCTTAAAAGGTTTTTAAAGCTGGGCAAGATGGCAAGTTATTTCTCCTTTCTGGGTTTGCTCCTTGATTTGATAAATAAGATTGGTTGGTGTGACCTTGGGCAAGTTACTTAACCCCAATTGCCCTCCAAAAAGAAAAAAAAAAGAGATTAGAATGGATGATCCGTCAAGGTCCCTCTAGCTCTGAATTCTATAATTCTAATGAAAGATAGGGTTTGATAGCTTCTCTCTGCAAAGTGGCAGAGAACTACGGGTTTGGATGGCATGGGATTGCATACCTTGTCAGTCATTGAACTTTTTACTTAACTGGATTTTTTTTGTTGTTTTTTGTTACAAGTGGGAGTGAGGGTGGTGACAGATTTATGTGTCCAAAAATGACTATGATATTTTAAAAAATCAATGGTAGCTATTTAACTTCTTTTTATAGAAAAGTGGTACTGGCCTTAGTGAGAGCCAAAATTCTTCCTGTTTAAATTCTTGGAGCATCAGTGCCTTGTTAAATTAGACATAAAACATCTGATAGAACCATCTCTCTACAATATGCTACAGTCTATGACATACTATCCCTGAGTTTAAAAAAAAAAAGCCAAATGCTCCAGTTTACACTGAAGTATCTGCAAACACAGTCAGGCTCACATTAATCACTGTCCTCATGTGCAATATGTCACCAAGCCTTATTCTGTAGGTTAAACACTATGAGATAAACCTTAGAATGAGACAACCATACTGACTTGCTTTCCAGAGCCCACCTGTTTAAAGTATGGTAATGGTTATCTTTTGTATCAAGAGGGAAGGGAAGGGGACAAACATTTATGAACTATCAGGCACTATGCTACATGCATACAATAGCAAGATGAAGGTCTTGTCTCCCCCATAGCCACAACACCCCCTTCACCCAATGCCATACCCCTTCCATCTCTTCTCATCAATCACTCTACTCCCATCCTCACCCCTTCTGCTTTGGAGGTCTTTCAGGAGGGTTATAAACTAAACTCAACCTGGATACAGCAGGAATACTCCCTCATCTACCTGTATCATACACACCTCAGGCACCCCACCTTCCCTCCTCCCCTCCTCCCCACCCCAGCCGCCCCCATCACTTCATGGCTGCAACCTCAGCTAATTCTATTCCTTATGGATCATCAAGGGCCATCCCAGTGGATGGTGAGAACCACCTCCACCCTTTTCATTTTCAGTGGGACAAAGTCAACTGCACAGAATAAGGAGACCCAGATGAGTGGCAATCTGCCTCACAGATCTCATTCCACTATCCTTCCCCCAATACACAGCCCTTTTTTGAACTTCCCTATTACTGTGTCCAGGACACCACCATCCTCCCAGTCATCAAACATCATGACCTTGGCATCATCTTCAACTTCTTACTATTCCTTACCCCGAATATTGAAGCAGTTGCTAATCTTGTTTCTACTTTCCACCTACCTGTCCCCATCTCTCTACTCAGAAGTTCAGACCTTCATTATCTCTTGCCTGGGACACTATCGACTTTAAGATGAAATATTATCTCATATCTATCTCATTCTTTTAAAACTGTTATTGTTGTGCTTTCTAAAATATTTATTAATATAAAATTAATTCATATAAATAATGAGTAAAAATATTCTCCTGATAGGCATAGACAATCAAAGTGGTTTGGAAACCACTGCCTAAGGTAACTACTTGCCCAGTCTATTTTACAGATGTGTAAACCAAGGCTCACAGTCTTATTCAATGTCACATACGTAGCTGATAGCAGTCAGGACTAAAAAAAAATCTCCTCTCTAATAATCTATGGCTTCTTTCATTAATAAGACACTATCTCTCTACTATGTTGGTATAGAATGGAAATTACTAATGTCAAACCAATCCATCTGTGACTTATAGGTAGATCATAAGTTCCTTGAGGGCAGAGACTGTCTTTTGCCTCTTTCTGTATTCCCAGCACTTAGCACACTAGGTGCTTTAAACATATTTACTGAATTGAGTTAAAGTCCTTGGGAGTTGAAGTTAAGTGATTTACCTAATAAGTGTCAGAGCCTGGACTTGAACCTGGGTCTTGGTTCTAAGCCCAGTACTCTATCCACTTTGCCATGTTGTTTCCCTATTATAATGGATAATGCCTCTGGAATAATAGGGTCAAAACACAAAAAGTTTTCATCAATCCCAAGTAGATTTTGAATGATTGTTTTCACTCGAGTGGCCTTATGTGGGTTGGATTAGATGGCCACTAAGGTCCCTTCCAACTATCTAATTCTGAAATTCTATGATTCTTTCAGATTATACTAAAATTCAAAATCTTATGAATTCTCCAAAGACACTGATGATACATTTATGAAGAGTGGGACATTTTTTAAAAAGTGTTTGGGACAGAAATCTGAGATACAACTTGAGACTTTAGAAAACTGAAAAGACATAGGAAAATAGATCTAAATGGAGCTGGAGGAGATTTCAAAGGTGATCTAGTCCAGTCACTCACTTTACAAACGTAGAAACTAAGACTCATACAGATTAAGTGACTGGCACATTACAGATAGTGAGAATCAGAGGTAAAACCTGAGCCAGTGTTCTTTCTACTTTAATCAAAATTTTAAAACAAAAACAAACAAAAAAACCCCAAACCCTCTCCCACAATGCATGCTGAGCTCCCCAAGTCATGACAGTAAAAGTGTTTGATGGTGAAGATGGCAATACCAGCTGCCAATTTCTTTGATGAAAGCAGGTCAGTCTTTTGATGATGGTGCCAGGCTGACGCACATTACCAAACAGTGCAGAACAATTGACTCTGAACTGCAAGGTCCATTTCAATGACAAACTGCAGCTTGACTTATATTTATTGAAGCAGGATGACACATGCTTCCTGAAGACCAGGCAGCTTGCAACAAGAAGGGAGAGATAATCAAGATGGAATACTGGCTTATTTCGACTGATTGCAGCCTCCTCCTCTAACT
The DNA here is from genome assembly GCA_011680675.1 of Gymnobelideus leadbeateri. NCBI lineage: Eukaryota > Metazoa > Chordata > Mammalia > Diprotodontia > Petauridae > Gymnobelideus > Gymnobelideus leadbeateri. The sequence goes on along the minus strand of WOXC01007519.1, from coordinate 2,024,635 downwards.
CAAAAAAAAAAACAAAAAAACCTTACAAAGAAGCCTATAAAAAATGAAGTATTTTTAAAAAATCCATAGATGAGAACAGATGGAAGTTCAGAAGGGGGCACATACGAGGAGGGCAGCTTTGTTACTGCTGTAAAAGTTTAATAAGTGCTTGAAAAAACAAACTATTTAACAGAAGTATACAGCTTCACCTACAATCCCTTTTTCTGTTTTCTGTATATTGAAAGGTTCACATCTGTTATTTGCTAAGTTGCTAATGAAAAAAAAGCAAATGTATGTATATATGTAAAATATATGTACATATGGTATATATACATGCACATGTGTGTGTATATATATATACACATATACACACGTATATATGTCCACACATATATACACACACATATAAATTCTGGGGCTGGTGGATAACACAATGGATAGTGTACCAGGCCTGGAGTCAGGAAGACTCATCTTCCTGAGTTTAAATCTGGCCTCAAACACTTACTAGCTGTACGGTCCTAGGCAAGTCATTTAACCCTGTTTGCCTCAGTTTCCTCATCTGACAAATGAGCTGAAAAAGGAAATGGCAGCCTCTTTGCCAAGAAAACCCAAAACTGGCTCACAAAAAGTTAGATATGACTGAAATGACTGAACAACACCACCAAAACTATACAACTCCATACAATCAGGTTATTGCAACTTGGTAAAAATGCATTTTGGTTTCCTATTCTCTTCTGAGAGGCAAAATTTAAAGATCTCTTCTTCCGTTGTTACACAGCTGGGCAGGCATGTGAATGAGCCAGAAGCTTCTCAGGAGGGGATATTAAGGCAACAAAGCCTCCAGGGTAGATGGATCCTGGACTCTGACAAAGATGACTGGAGTAGGAGGAAGTGGGCATAAAAGTATCAGGCAGCAACGCTGGACTGCTCAGTTTTATCAAGTTTGGAACAGGAAACAGAAATAGTTAAGAATGACCAATATGGAAGAACAAAGCCTCTGGGTTCTAGAAGGGGCCCCTGTATGCCAGACACCAAAAACAGCAGAATGACTTCTGGGAGAGAGGGAGGAAGAATGGGGTTGATTACATGCAGCAGGTTACCATTAGAGCCTGAGTGCTGCCCCAGGTTACTAAGGACAACCAGGGTGATGAACAGCTTGAATTTATGACATATGAGTTCAGCCTGCAGAAGGGAGAGGGGAGGGAGAGAGATTCAGAAGGGGAGAAGGAAGAAAGGCAAAAGGGGAAGAAAAAACTGTTTTCAGAGGCTGAAGTCTTTGAGGGACTGTCCCTAGGAAGAGGGGTTAGATTTGCTGTGCTTGGTCCTAGAGGGTATAATGAGGAGCACTGGGTGGAAACTGAGAAAAGGTAAGTTTTGCCTTGGTACTGGGGAAAATCTTCCTAACAATCAGGGTTATCCAAAAGTGGAACGAGCTGCCCTGGGAAGCAGAGAAGTCCCTATCATTGGAAGTCTTCAGGCAAAAGATGGATGAACACTAAGTCGTAGGGGGAATTCTTTTTCAGGTATGGTTTGAACTACACATCCAAAGAGGTCCCTTCCAACTCTGAAAAATCTAAAATTCCAATTCTCTGAATCAGCACCACTCATGGCCATACCTTTTTTTTTTTCCCCAGTCTGGTAAGTGGTATAGTAGATTGACTGCTAGCCTTGGAGTCAGGAAGACCTGAGCTCAGATTGGGCCTCAAACAAGCTCTATGGCCCCAGGCAAGTCACTTAACCTGACCTGCCTCAGTTTCCTCATCTATAAAATAGGGCTAATAATAGCACCTACCTCCCAGGGCTGTTGTGAGGATCATATAATATTTGTAAAGCTCTTTGCAAACCTTAAAGCACTATATAGCAGTGCTATTAACAACAACAATAATAATATATTCTGGTAGTAGATATATTAATAATATATTCTGATATTAGATATATTAATAATAATATATTCTGAAAGTAAAAGCTAAGGAACATATTTTGGTTAGTAGTTTGGCTGAATCCAAACTTCACAGAACAAATCCCCCTAATAAAAGGATTTGTTCTGTAGAACTTGAAGGCCACATGTGGCCTGGAAGCTACAGGTTCCCCACTCCTGAGAGTCTCTGCTCTTGGCTAATTTCGAGAGGCAGCAGAGTTCAGTGAACAGGGCACTGGACTTTAAACATATTTCTTTAATTGGGTTGAAGTCCTTGGGAGCTGCCTGGGACCAGCATCCTCCCAGTCATCAAGCTCCACGACCTTGGAATCATCTTCAACTTCTTGCTCTCCCTCATCCTGAACACCGAAGCCATTGCTAATTGTCTGGCCACATTAGAACTCAGCACTCTGTGTCACCTAGCTGCCTGGGCAAGTCACTTAACTTCTCTGTCCTCATTTTCCTTATCTGTAAAATTCACACGTGACGGCCTCCAGGCTCCCTTTAGCTATTCTAATGTTGTACGATTCTATGAGAGAACATAAGATACACCCACAATAATGGTATGGGGGAAACCCGTAATATGGGTCCAAGAAGCAGTAAGTGTTCTTTGTGAATCCTACTGATGTATTCATTCCAGTCACAATACTTCGGTGGGCTTCACAAAGAAGATAACAATATAAGGAGGTATCAGGCCTTAAGAAATGAGTTAGCTTTCAAACCATGGAGCTTCTGAGATTTAAGGCCTTCCAGGCAAAGGGAGCACCATGGACAAATAGGGAGAGAAAAGCACAGGCTTTGTGAGCAGTCCAATGGGAAATGAGGCTGGGGGCTCCAAAGGCCAGGTTAAACCACCTACAGCGTAGTAGTAGAAGTAGGAAGGACCTACTAATTAGGGTACCACAGAGTTGGAAAGAACCCCTGAAGCCACCTAATCCAGCCCATTCCTGAAGCAGAGCTCACCCTGTGAGGAATATGGCCAGCCTTTGTGTGAGGGCCTCCAGTTAGGAGGTGGAACCTGTACCTCCCAAGGCTTCTCATGCTTCTTTTAGATAACTAACTAACTTTTTAGGAAGTTTTTCCTTTTACCTCCAGCCTAAATCCGCCAATGTCAATGATATGTTTAGTCATTTAAGTCATGTATGACCCGTTTGAAACTTTCCTGGCAAAGACACTTGGAGTGGTTTGCCATTTCCTTTTCCAGTTTATTCTATAGATAAGGAAACTGAGGCAAACAGGGTGAAGTGACTTGCCCAGAGAAACATAGCTAGGTAGTGTCTGAGGCTGGATTTGAACTCACAAAGATGAGTTTTCCTGAGTCCAGACCTGGCACTCTATCCACTGGGACACCTAGATGCCCAATTTGTTTTTGTCAGACTTGTGCCCAATACTCTCAATTTTGCCCTTTTGATCCCTGGGCATTTGCCATCTGCCCGGTAGCTGAACTTACATGTGGGTAATCTCCCCCAACTAGAGTATGAGGTCCTTCAGTGAATGCCAGGACTGTCTGGTTTGGTTTTGGTTTTTTCTATTTGTACCCCAGGCACTTAGCACAGTGCTTGGCACACAGAAATCCTAATAAATGCCTTTTCTTTTATTGATTCATTGCATGAGTGTAACACAGGCTATCTATCTGTTATCCTTTATGGTTTTCGTTTTTGGTTTTGTTTTTTTTTTTTTGCTTTTTGGTGGGAGAAGGGCAGGGCAATTGGGGTTAAGTGAGTTGCCCAAGGTCATACGGCTAGTGTTAAGTGTCTGAGGCCGCATCCTGACTCCAGGGCCGGTGCTCTATTCACCTAGCTGCCCCTGTCTGTTATCCTTTAAAATGCCTGGTTCACTTCTTGCTATGGACATACATCTTTTTTTAAAAAATAAATTTTAGTTGCACCTTTTGCCTTCACATCACCTAGGCTTCTTCACATCTTTCCAAATAAAAATGGGGGAAAGGGAAGAGGCAGCCCATCAAGACCCTCAGAACATTAAGAAAAGCCTGACATCGCCTGCAGCAGCCCGCCTCCATATTCCTCCATTAAAAGTTCATAGCATTCAACTGGAGTCAGAAAGACCAGAATTCAAATCCTGCTTCAAACACTTGAATCACATGCAAGGTTCTAGCTGCTGTTCTTGGGCAGTTGTATCAGTTGTGTCTTATTCTTCCTGATCCCATTTGGGGTTTTCTTGGCAAAGATACTAGAATGACTTGTCATTTCCTTCTCCAGCTCATTTTACAGAGGAGGAAACTGAGGGAAAAAGGGTTGAGTCACTTGCCCAAGGTCACATAGTATCTGAGACCAGATGTGAACTTCCTGGCTCTAGGCCTGGCACTCTTTCTACTGCATCACCTAGCTGCCCCAGATAGTGAGGCTCTAGACAAGTCACTTAATTTTTCTTAGTTTCCTCATCTATAAAACGAGGACAATAATGGCACCTACCTCAGAGGGTTATTATGAGGATCAAATGAGATAATATATGTGTACACACACACACACACACACACACACACACACACACACACACACACACACACACACACACTTCTCTCTCTCACTCTCCACCATGATATCTTTTATGCCATACATTTTCATGAAATTCATTGTTCATAATATGATGTAACCTCTTTACACCCACTCTGCATTTCCCTTTGCGTAACCCAAAATGTTGGTTACTCAGAAAGCTTGGTATTCCATGATTCATAGCTATATAGCTTCCTCAGAGAAAAAAATATTATATTAAAAAGATGGGTTTCGTTTCAGGGAAAAATGTGGGATGATTAAAGTGCTGCACAATTTTCCAAATGCAATCCAGCCTTCTCCCTTCCTTCTGTTAAATCCATTCAAACTATCAGATGGTTACTTTCTAAAACGAGACAAAATAATAAAATTTATCTAGAGGTACAAATGATAAAAAATCTCAAGGGAAATAATGATAACAAAGTGAGAAGGAAGGGGACCTAGCGGTACCAAATCTCAAACTATTCTACAAAGTAAAAATTATGAATACTATTTGGTTTGTTTAAAAAAAAAGGAAAAATTTGATCAATGGAACAAATGCTAAGTACTCAAAGCCCAGAAGCAATCATGTTCGACAAATTCAAGAATACCAACTACTGGTGTAAAGAGACATTATCCAACAAAAACTGTTGGGAAAAGTTAGAAGCAGATAAGTTAGAAATTTATCTCTAGACCAAGATCTCACACCAATTACTACAATAAACTCTAAATGGAAATGTGACCCAAGTAGAAAAGACCATTTCATAACCAAAGCAGAGGAAAAAGGAAGAAGGGAAGGTTTCACAACCATGGATAGGGAGAGGGTTGTTAACCAAATGAGGAACAGAGATGATCACAATAGATAAAAAGGACAATTTTGATTCACTAAAATTGGTCAGCTGGGTGGCACAGTGGATAGAATGTCAGGCCTGGAGTCAGGAAGACCTCCTCTTGAGAATTCAAATTTGGCCTCAGACCTTACTAGCCGTGTGACCCTAGGCAAGTCACCTCACCCTGCTTGCCTCAATTTCCTCATTTGTAAAATGAGCTGGAGAAGGAAATGGCAAACTACTCCAGCATCTTTGCCAAGAAAACCCCAAATGGGGTCATGAAGAGTAGGACATGACTGTAATGACAACAGAATTGAAAAGCTTATGCACAAAGTTGATTCTATTAAAATTAGAAGGAAAATAGTTAACTAAGAAAAAAAAACTTTCCTTTCACTGATAAAAGTTTGATGCTATAGAAATTTAGGGAATTGACATAAATATATAAGAACAAAAGTCATTCCCCTATAGACAAATGGTCAAGGGATATGAAGTCAGTTCTCTAAAAAAAGAAATGAAAACTATCAATGACCACATGAAAAAATGCTCTGAATCAATAATAATCAGAGAAATGCAAATTAAAATAACTCTTGAGATCCTACCTAACACCCACCATATTGACAAAAAATTTTTAAAAAAAGGAAAATCACAATTATTTCAAGGGCTAGAGTAGGACTAGCACATTAATGCACTGTTAGTAGAGCTGGAAGTGGCCCAACCATTTGGGAAAACAATTTGGAACTCTACAAAAAAAGTCATTAAAGTTACATACCATTTAATCCAGCAATATCACTACTAGGCATACATCTCCCACAGAGATCAAAGACAGAAGAGAAAGGACTATATGTACAAAAATGTTTATAGCATTACATTTTGTTGTAGCGGAGATCTGGAAACAAACTGGGTACCCATAAATTTGGGAACGGTTGAACAAATGGTACTTGAATGTAATAGAATATCATTGTGCTGTAACAAATAACAAGGAATAACACTGGGCAGATAGGTGGGTGCAATGGATAGAGTGCCAGGCCTGGGGTCAGGAAGACTCATCTTCCTGAGTTCAAATCCAGATTCAATCACTTACTAACTGTGTGACCCTAGGCAAGTCATATAACTCTGTTTGTCTCAGTTTCCTCATCTGTAAAATGAACTGGAGAAGGAAATGGCAAACCACTCCAGTATCTCTGCCAAGAAAACCCCAAATGGCATCACAATGAGTCAGACATGACTAAAAAACGACTAAACAACAACATTTCATGATACTGAATCATTATTAGATTCATTCCTTTTAAAAATAATGTTTTATCTTTTCTCTTCTAAATTCTGGATTTTACAAATGCCAAATAAAACAAGCATTTCCATATACATTATGGATCAGAAAAAGAGGACTATACATGAAATTACAAATCTCTCTTATGGAGAACAAACTAGTCTCATTCCTATTGTAAATTTCCATGCCTAGGTATCCCAGGGAGAAAGATGCTGGCTCTATTTGGGGGCTTAGTTTGCCTAACCAGACAAGGGGTGACAATACAAAATGACATCACTGATTTTAAAACACAAAAACACAGACCAGAAACTATATGGCAGAAGGACCCTTCATCCTCTTCACAAGAGTCACCTTTAGGAGAATATAAATTTTTCCATCAAAGACAGTGTTAAAAAAACCCAATAAAAACGTGTTTAGGGCTCCTCCTTAGAAAAAGCCTCTAAAGTAGCAAAATTTAAAACAAGGCAGTTTGTGTTCTGTGAAGAAAGGAAAAGAAAACGTGGGAGAAAGGAAAGAAAATCCAGGCTCTCATCTTGGAGTCAAATTATGAAAGTAAGTTTGCATTTTGAGAAGGTTTTTGGAAAATCCATATGTCCCACAGGATTTAATGTCAAAAACATGAATTTTCTGCCCACGAGTGAGTGAGAAATTCTCTTCTACTCATTCTGCCACAAATCTCTCCCCATTCCAGTCCTTCCCCTACTCAGATGTTAAAGTGGTTTTCATAAAAGTACAGGTTATACTTGTCAGACCACTTCCTGACTCTATACCTCTGTGGCTCCCTATCACCTCCAGGATCAAATATAAAATCCTCTCACATTCAAAGCCCTTCCTAACCTGCCACTGCCCCATTGCTCTATCCCCATTCCCTTTCTCCCAAGCCTGGAATGCTCTCTCTCCTCATCTCCCATGGCTTCCTTCAGGTCCCAGTTCAAATCTACCTTCTACAATGAGCCTTTCCTGATCTCTCTTAATTCAAGTACTTTCCCTCTATTGATTAGCTCTAATTCATCCTACATAAAACTTGTATATATTGTACGTTTTATACACAATGATTTTCATGTTCTCTTCCCCATGAGATTGTGAGCTCCTTGAGGACTAGGACTGGGCTATCTTTGTATCTGGCACATAGAAGGCATTTAATAAATGTTGATTGATTGAGTGACTGACTGACTCTACTTTCTACAAAGTGGCATTTTGCCCAGAATGGGTATTTAAATGTTAATCATAATTTGTTGATGAGGCTACAGCTCCAGAGGAAGATAGGAAAAAATGAGGGGAAAAATGAACTTCTGGGAAAGGTGATCTGCTGCCAGCAAATTAATCATTCATGGCCTATGATTCACTGGCTCTGTTTCTTAAGCAAGCACCATACTTTAATTATATTGCTAGGCTACAGGCCTAGAGAGTCATTTGTGCAGAATAAAAGCTGAGGCCATTTAATAAAAGCCAGGCAATAGAATCTCCCTGTAAACCTTTTCCCATAGCATTTTTCTCAATTTAAAACCTTTGGTTATAACAAGCAGCACAGAGTATGGATGTAAAAACATTTCAGATCCTAAAACCAAGAGTGCACATGGGGTTCCCCCCACCCCAGGTAAATAAACAACACTGAAAACATTATTCTCCACCCTGGAAAGTGGACTTGAAAATATTCAGGACCACACAGGAGCCTAGGTCTAGAGCTGAAGAGACTTTAGAGGCCAGAGAGTCAACCCTCATCATTTTAGAGATGAGGAACCTAAAAGAATCAGTTAAGAGTTATTTCTGCCCCTGCTCTCAAGGAGCTCCTAATATAATTGGGGGAAAAACATGAAAACAACTATGTACAAATAAGCTATACACACAGGGTAAACTGGAGATAACAGAGGGAAAGTGCTAAAATTAGGGGGGATAGGAAAAGGTTATTGTGGAAGGTGGGATTTGAGGTATGGATGCGGAGAGAGCATTCCAGGCAAGATGGTGGGGGGTAGGGGCTAGGGAAGTCAATGAAAATGACCAGAGAACTGGGAGAAATGCCCAGTTAGGAGATGGAGTGTCCTATGAAAGGACAGGCAAGGAGGACAGTGTCACTGCATCACAGAGAACATGAGGATAAGAAGTCTGGGAAGGTGAGGGGTTGGTGTGGAGGGGGAGGGAGAGGTTATGAAAGGTTTTAACATCAGAACATAGGATTTTATATTTGATCCTGGAGGCAACTGGGAACCACTGGAGTGGATCAAGTTGGAGGGGGGAGGGGAGTGGTTAAAGGATGATATGGTTAGACCTGAACTTTAGGAAAATCCCTTTGGCAGTTGGAGGATGGGGTGAAGCAGGGTGGTCAGGGAGACCAATCAGAAAGTTACTGCAGTAGTCCAGGCACAGAGAAATTAAGTGCCTTGCCCAGAGTCACACAGATAGTAGGCTTTTGAGTTACATTCCCTGGCCCACATGGGTACCACTATCTAAGGATGCACTTTCTATTCTACTTCCATTTTTTTAAAGGCAAACAATTTAATTTTCAGAAATAGCCTTTAAGGTACTGATTCCTTTTCTTTTTATGTCTGGGAGAACATCTGCTGCCTCGGTGGCTTGAGTAGATGGAACTAATAGAGGATCAGTGTTGATAAACATGTAAACAAGCCCTGGTCTAAGACCAAATTTCTGCAGCCACAGTAAATGTCATGCCCATGAGCCTTGACGTTATCACATTAATGACGCACTCTCATTCCTGACTTCAGTAAATGCCATGATGTCTCACCCTGGGATAACAGATGCAGATTATTAGAATCAGAATAAATCAAAAGCAAGGCTGAGTGTAGTCCTTGTGTCCTCTCAAATACGTTTGGTAGACAATTAATGTGATACTAAATCGGTTTTATCATCCATGGGCTGGTATGTTCAAAAACATCTGAAGAAAAAAAGACTCCCTTCTCTAAACTAATGGACAACATGAAGCAACTTCAGCATTATAACCCTTGAGCTCCCTAGCACCCTCCAGCCTTTCCCATCTAAGCCCTATCCATCCTTCAAAGCACAGTTCCAAAGCTCTCTCCTCCATGAAGGTCTCTCCAATGCCCAAGAGTAGGAGGCATCTATCAGCCCTAGAATCTGAGGGCTAGAAGGGATCCTTAGAGACCACTGGAAACTTAGAACATTTCCACATTCTGCCTTTTATTACAATGATGCTTTTACATGTCATACCTCCCCATCTAGAGTGTAAAATACATAAGGGGAGGGTAGGCCCTGCCTTCATTTTTATACCCATCACAGGACCTAGCATAGCTCCTCACACATAACAGATTCAGAAATGTGCAGAATGTTGAATAAAGAGACAAATCCTCCCAAAAGGGGACAAGAAACAGACGGAGCAAGGGGAAAAAAAAGAAAGAAAAAATCTATATAATAATATGACTTGGACTGACAGAAGACTGTCCAGACTGTTTTTAGCATTCTCTTCTAGTCAGTCAACAAATATTTACTAAACACCTACTATGTGCTGGATATTGTGCGCTAAGCACTGGAGAAACAAAGAAAGGTAAAACCTTAGTCCCGAAATCAAGGAATTCACCTTCTAGAGGGTGAGACAACAGGCAATCAATTACGTACGCATAAGATGTATTCAGAATAGATAGAAAGAAATCTCAGAGGGAAGGTATTAGCGATGTGAACCAAACAGTGGTCCATGAAGACCTAAAATGGTTCAGGAGCCACGCTGCAGCTCACCAGATGAAAATGCTAAAAGAGAGACACACAATTAAGTCTTTTTGACAGTTATCTCTAAGGAAGGAACCAACTTTCCTTCCTTTTCTTCCTTCCTTCCATTCATCCATCTTTACTTCCTTCCTTCCCTCCCCCTATGTCATCCAGACTAATCCCAATCTGGGTCAGTTTGCCTCCCTTAGGAAATACCATGGCCTTCTGCTCCCACGGGCTAGACTTAGTATGGCCTCCTGATTGACTTTGGCTCTAATTCAGATCAAAACTCCCAAACTCTGGGGTGGGGAGAAAATTTGTGACTCAAAATCTTGTAGAAATGAATGTTAAAAACTAAAAGTAAATATATAAATTCTGGGGAAAAAAGACAACTCCCAAACTCAAGAGATCCATCAAGCTCAGCCTCCCCCAGTATCAGAGATTACAGAGCCTCCTTTTCTAAAATTCTATGACTCAAAAAAGCATGCATCCCTCTGACCCAAGGATACCACTACCAGGCTACCCAAGAGAGATAAAAAAAAAAGGAAAAGGACCCACATACACAAAAATATGCATAACCACTCTTTTTGCAGTGGCAAAAACCTGGAAATTAATGGAATATCCACCTATAGAGGAAAGGCTAAACACATTAGAGTATACTAATGTAATAGAATATGATTGTTCCATAAGAAACAATGAAATGGATAGCTTCAGAGAAAACTGGGAAGACCTCTATGAAATGATGAAGAGTGACATAGGCAAAACCAAGAGAATGATTTATGCGATAGCAACATCATAAAGAAAAACAACTTAAAAGACTTAGGAACTCTAATCAATGCAATAACAAATCACTGTTCCAGAGGACTGAAGATGAAGCACGCTACCCACTTCCTGAGAGGTGATGAATACAAAATATAGGACATGGCCAAGGAAAGAATTTGCCTAATTATGCATATTTGTTACAAGAGTTTTCTTTTTCATTTTAGTTGTTATTCATGGGGGAGTTGAGGAGGCAGAGAGAAAACAAATGTTGATTGATTGAAAAAAAATTATAAAAAATGTTTTTCTAAAAGGATTCTCTGATTCTGAGAAGCTCTATTTCCAGTGTTCTGGCTTACTTCTTTATTTCAATTAATCTGTGATCCATTCAATTATCTCACTAAATTCAATGAATCAAATGAGCTAAGGACATAAAGGGCTGTGCAAACCTTGAATCAGGGTATCAATTATTAAGCTCAATGACTTAGGTATTCCCTACCCATGCCTTCTGTTATGGATCCTCCACAGGAAGTATACACAATATCCTGGAGGCCTTCCCCTAGGTTGGGGTCTTTTTTGGTATTAAGAATAGCCCTCAGGGGCGGCTAGGTGGCGCAGTGAGTAGAGCGCCGGCCCTGGAGACAGAAGGACCTGAGTTCGGATCTGGCCTCACACATTTAAGGAACACACAAACAAAAACCTAGCCGTGTGACCTTGGGTAAGTTACTTAACCCCAATTGCCCTCCAAAAAGAAAAAAAAAATAGCCCCTGATAAAGCCTATGGACCCCTTCTCTTTGGTTGTTTCTTCTCCCTATCTCACACAGACTAATCTCAATAACAACAGCAGCAACAAAGTAGGCCGCTTCTCAGAAGAATGTTTTTAAATGCATTAACTCCACCCCCCCCCAAAAATATCAAGGATTACAAAGAAAACCAATTGTATTGCAATAGTTTTCAAACTATGAATAAGACAAGTTAATGGGCTGGACCCCAGGTTAAGAAGCCTTACTCTAGGGTGGTCTTTTGACATTGCCTCCAATCTATCCAATCAGGAATAATTTACTACCATTCGTAAGGAAAATGTCTCAATATACTTAGCCACAAGATGTTAATCTCTGTCCCTGAATCCTCAAGTTACTTAAAACCTAATTTCACATGCCAATTTTTTTTTCTTAACTCACTTGTGTCCCTTTTCTTTGTTGTGATCCAGACCAGTGATCTCAATGGTATAGTAAGATCCCTTTAAGGAAAATCATTCTATCAATGCAGATCATCCACTATTCCACAACTCTTGGCCTTAGAGAGTTGCCTGGGGCCCAGAGAAGTTAAGAAACTTGCCCAGAGTCATAGAGCTAATGCCTGTCTGAATCAGAACCAGAACCCAGAAAATTCTGGCTATTAATTCATCTGTTGTCCCTCAATCAAACATGATCAGCTCATCTTTTCTAATTAAATATTTCCTTGATGATATCCCTTATCTTACTCCCTGAGCACAGGACATCATTAGAAATATGAGACAGAGGGTAGCTAGGTGGAGCAGTGAATAGAGCACTGACCTTGGAGTCAGGAGGACCTGAGTTCAAATCCAGCCCCAAACATTTAACACTTACTAGCTGTGTGACCTTGGGCATGTCACTTAACCCCAATTGCCCTGCCTTCCCCCCTCTAAAAAGCAAAAAACAAAAACAAACAAACAAAATAAATATGTGACAAGAGTCCTTCCAACCACCATGTATCTCTACATAGTCTTTTGGGTCACCCACCCACTCATTTCTCACAGACTGTGGTGTTCTAAGATTTGCAACCTTTCAGTATCAAAAGAAGATGGGTTTTCATGGTAGAGAGTAGCTTGGGGTCATTAAAAGCAATATACTTTCTTCAAATGTACTCTCTCCTTTCCTGTCTATTCTGGATGCACCAGGAGTGGTTGTCCCAGATACATATTTGGTGTTTTCTTGGCAAAGATATTGTAATAGTTTACCATTTCCTTTTCCAGCTCATTTTCCAGATAAGGAAACCAAGCAAATAGGGTTGTGACTAGTCCAGGGTAACACAGCTAGTTAAGTTTCTGAAGTTGAATTTGAATTCAGGAAGATGAATCTTCCTGATTCTAGGCTGGGCATCCTGCCCAATGTGCCATCTAGTTTCCCATCCTGATGTACTAACTTGGTGGACTGGTCAGTTAACTCCATGTAAATCCCTTTAGATTTTTGTGAATTGCTAAACTATTCTCTTGAACAGTACTGTATCCTTTGGAGAGGGCCCTATTGTGCTCTGAATTTTGATGCAATCAGCATATCATAAATTTCAAACAAGTTCTTCTGGAGGTCCTTCCTTCTATAGTAGGAATTCTTAGCCTGAGCGCCACGAACTTATCTGTTTTTCTTTAATATATATTTTTATAACTGTTATTTCTATGTAGTTGGTTTCCTTTTGCAATCATACGCATTTTACTTTATGCATTTAAAAACATTCTTCCGAAATGGGATCCCTAGGCTTCTCTAGATTGCCAAAGGGGTCCCTGACACACACACAAAAAGGATCGACAAGGAATTCTTTTAACATCTGGACTTAGCACAAGTACACATTTCCTTGTCTTGGGCCTCCCTTGGTCATAGAGTTGTGGAACAGGGTTGAGGAATTCATGTACCACACATATCAGTGCCCCCATAGGGGCAGGCACCTGGCAGACATGCTACCTTTTGAATTGTGGAGATCCCTTGACAAGACCTACACATTTAGTTCAGACTGATTCTATCAAGGAATCTTATATGATCTTAAAACATACAAGAGAGATTACTTTAGGAGAGCCTATGGACACTTTGCCAAGTTTACATTTTTTTCCTTTTGTGTAATAAACACCAACATGGGAGGCTCTTATTTTCTCTTCATTATTCAGTCAACTGGGAAACCAAAAAAAGAAATATATCTTTAAGGTGAAAAAAAAAATCCATTCTTGCGAAGATGGGCTCTCTAATAATGGCTTTCCAATATGGTTGGGTGCTTTCTAAACCATAATGTTCAAGAAGAAACACACACCTGTTATAACTAGGCCACAAGTTTCAACTTGAGGAATACGTCAGTTTTTTGCATATTTATTCCCCCAATCAACCAATTTGTTAAGCTCCTACTGTGTACTAAGCAATAGGATGGAGTCAAAACAAATACAAATCTTAAAGTATTTACAGTCCCCTTAAAGAAAGTCTATTTTCCACTCTATTTTTTCCCTTCGTATATTCTGCAGTTCTTGGCCTTAGGCCCACAAGTTCAGAGATTTGCCCAGAGTCACAGAGCCAGTATCTGTCTGAATCAGAATCAGAAGTCAGTTCCTCCTGACTGCAGGTCAGCTCTGTATCTGCTATGAGGGCTCTTACACTGGGTCTATATTTTTTTTTAATTTGATAATTATATTTTAATGAACTTGGTTTCCTTTGTAATCCTGTGTATTTACTTGGGGAAGGGCTCCATAGGCTTTCACCAGAATGCCAGAGGAATTCAGAACATTGAAAAGGTTAAGAACCCCCATCCTCTACCCCATCTCCTCCCATGTTCTGTTCCTAAGATGAACTGGTCAAAGAACTGTCCCTCTTTTTTAAACACTGGCTATTTTTTCTTTTTTTTCTCTTTTCTAAAGTCAGATTTTTTAATAAATATATAATGATTAGCTTTGTTTTATTGAAACACTAGTTTTTTTCCTTTTTTCTCTTTCCTAGAGCCAAAACTATTATAAATATAGTGTTAGCTTTGTTTTATTGAAAACATTCGTTATTTTTCAAAATTCACCACCAAATTCATGATTACTGTCCTGTTTCCAAGATATTGTTTCCCCAGAAGGATAGACTAGATTTTGCTTGCTTACAGAGCACTGCTTCAAAGTTCATGCTGAGGAATTCATGTACCACACGTGCCAATGCCCCCATATAAGCAGGTACCTAGCACATACCCTGCCTTTTGAACTGTAGGGATCACTTAACAGAGCCTAGGCATTTGTGCTAAAGGCTATAATCTGCCATAGAATATCCACAACTTGAACAATATTATTTAAGATAATTAAAAAATCCAAGTTCTTCCAACCAGAAAGTAAACAGTTGCTATAATTACCTAACAATGTGTGGCTTAGAACCTATACTTAGAATGGTTCCATAACTCAGGGGTTATAGCACTAAACCAGGAATCAATAAGTACTCACTGAGGGTCTTGTTCATATCATTTGTGATAGCTAGGTGAACAGAGTATCGGATCTGCAGGAGGGAAGAACTGAATTCAAATCCAGCTTCAGCCTATAGGGGTGTGACCCTGGGGAGGTCACAACATCTGTGTATTTCAGTTTCTTCTGTAACCTCCCTAATAGGATTATTGTGAGGATTAAATGAGATAAATTAAATTTGGAAAGCACTTTGCATATCTTAAAGCACTACTTATTATATTACTTTCTCACACCCAGAGCCCAGGGACTGAACAAAGCAAATAGTTTCCAAACAGCTATAGGAATATTTTTAAAAGGAGAAAACAGACCATTAAGACAATTAAAATTCTAAAGTGATTTCACTTTGTGAAGTGCCCCCTTGAAGTGTTAGAAGGATCCTCAACACCTGCATTGAGCTATTTGAAATCTTAACTTCTAAGACATACCCAAACCCCATAATACCAAGAGACCTTCAGCAAAAGAACATAGAATTAGGCCTAGTATAACACCACCTTCAATACTGCTGGACCTGGAAACCATTTGCCAGTGAAAATGCTTACCCACCTACTATTTGTGCTGACTTACCAAAGTTTTAGAGGATTTGGGGTTTTTTCGTTTGTTTTGGTTTTGCTTTTTTTTTTTTGAGGGGGGAAGGCTGGGCAATTGGGGTTAAGTGACTTGCCTAAGGTCACACAGCTAGTCAGTGTTAAGTGTCTGAGGCCATATTTGAACTCAGGTCCTCCTGATTCCAGGGCTGGTGCTCTATTCACTGCACCACCTAGCTGCCCCTGGTTTTGATTTTTTTTAAAAAACGATGATGACAATTTGGAACATTTCCACAAATGAGAATGAATGAGCTGAGACTTGCTAAACCTCCTATACCCACTAAGGACAAAGCTGTCAGCTTCTCCAGGGCCAGGGGTCTGGAAAGTGAGGCTGTTTGTTCAGGAGGCTCAAGGAGCTCTAGAAGAAATGAGGTACCAGCTAATGAAGTGGAAAGTTTGCCTGCTTCTAGCCTTAAACAAGGTGGTCTTTCAAGGGGTCCTCATTGCATAGTGCTTTATACATGGCACAAAAGCAGATGCTTAGGACAGCTAGGTGGCCCAGGAATAGAGTACCATCAAATTGGGCCTCAAACACTTACTGCCTATGTGACCCTGGGCAAGTCATTTAACTCCAATAGCCTTTAAAAAAAAAAGAGGTAGATGCTTGTGATAGTTATCTATTAGACTCTAGGTCATTCCCTCTCCTCTCCTTTTTGAAATTCAATATCTATTTCACAGTCTTCCTCTCATCTTCAACCCTTGATTTTATACTAGGAACTTCACCATACCCTCCCAGTTCAAGTTCCTTAAAATCCTATGACACCCCTCCTTCAATTCACCTCAGCCATACACAGGGAGGGTCAGGCAGGCAGTCCACAAGTATTTATTAAATAATTCCTATATGCCAGTCACTATGCTAAGCACTGAGGATACAAAGAAAAGCAGAAACACAGACTATGCCCTCAAGGCGCTCACATTATCCTACAACTAACTATTCCAACCAAGTTCGACCTCCATGATCAAGAATGCAGAAATTCCTTTATTCAACCTTTTGTTGCTATTCTTTATTCATGGTAGTCACGTCCAATTCTTCATGACCCCATTTGGGGTTTTCTTGGCAGAGAATACTAGAATGGTTTGCCTTTTCCAGTTCATTTTACAGATGAGGAAACTGAGGCAAATAGGGGTAAGTGTAAGTATCTGAGGCCACATTTGAACTCAGGAAGATGAGCCTTTATGATTCCAAGTCCAATACTCTACCCACTAAGCCATATTTTCCTTGTCTCACGTCTCCTAAACGTATCTTATTTTCCTCCCTATATTCCTGCTCCTTAGTATTCTCCCAGACCATCACCCCCACTTCCATTCTTGACACGTATAGTTAATCAGTTCCACATGACACTATCCTGTACTCTAGAAACCTGCCCCTACCCCCAAATCTTTTCCTATCACTACTCATGCCTTGCCAAATCCCAATCCTGGCTTAGTCTCACCACCTACTTCTCCCCCTCCTACTCATATGCTACTGAACAGTGAAAAAAGCATGCAACCAGATCACAGGTACACTACAGATTGATGTCATCTAATCTCAACTGCGTTTTCACTGACACAAAGCAGTCCTTCTACTGCTCCCTAAATTACGTCTGTACTCTAACAGGGGCTGTTCCAGACCACACCTTCTCTTCTCAAGCCTCCCACATTTCTCTCTTCACTCTACCAGCAAAAGCTTTCATCCCATGCTTTACTAAGAAATTGGAGGTGAATAGAGCACCAGTCCTTAAGTCAGGAGGACCTGAGTTCAAATCCAGCCTCAGATACTAGACACTTAACTAGCTATATGACCTTGGGCAAGTCACTTAACCCCAATTGCCTTGCCTTCCCCCATCCAAAAAAAAAGAAAGAAATCGGAGGTAATTCATTTTGAGTTCCTTCTCCCCAATTGGAATTCCCCTTCACTATATCCCTCATTCTCTCCGTTCCCCTCGTTACTGATGAAAAGGTGGCCCTTCTCCTTGCCAAGGCCAATCCTTCTACTTAGGATCATAGATTTAGAGCTGGAAGAGAATTCTGAGGTAGAATAGTCTACTTCTTTGCTTTGACAGATGAGGAATTTAGATATAGGGGTGAGGTGATAGAGGGACAAAGCCAAGATTAGAATCCAGGTCCTCCAACTACAAGTCAGTGTTCTTTTTCCCAATATACCGGGCTGCCTCCCTACTCTGGCCCACACCCCCCATCATCTCTTCTAGCAGCTTTCTCCCACGGTCATCCCCTCATTCTCCTACTGACCCCTGACCTTCTGTCTACACTGAAGCCTCCTCCATCCTTAAAATCCTCATTTGACCTTATCTATTAGACTCCAGGTGAGTCTAGATATCAGTCTATATTTCTGTTCCCTTTTACAGTCAAACCCCTTGGGGGAAAAACCTATCTGTACTTCCTCTCCTCCTACTGTCTTCTCAATTCTCGTTATTCAACTGAAAATATTCTCCCTAAAGTTACTTATGATCTCAAATGATAAAGGCAACAGCTTTGTCTCAATCCAGTACAAATCCATGTTTTTCTGACCTCTCTGAAGCATTTGGCAGTGAAGACCACCCTCTCCTCCTGGGTCTCCTGGGTATGCTGCCTCTCTCTGTTGTCATGACAATGCTCTCTGATTCCTCTCCTAACAGCCTGATGGCTCTTTCTCTATTTTGCTAGATCATTTTCCATATCCTACACTCCAAAGCTCTGTCTCTTTTTCCATAATCAATTATAATTTCTATGCAGATAACTCCCAGATTTCTAAATGCAATCAATCCTGTTTCTCTCTCTCTCTCTCTCTCTCTCTCTCTCTCTCTCTCTCTCTCTCTCTCTCTCTCTCTCTCCCCTAAGCTCCAGTCCTAGCATCAATAGGATCAATAGGGGGTTGGTGGACATTTGCAACTGTTTGTCCAAAGGCAGCTTAAACGGAGTACCCTTCTGAGTACCAGAACCCTTTATTTTTCATCCCAACTCACTCCAGCTAGGTATCAAGTAAATAGAGCGGGGGCCTGGATTCAGGAAGACCTGGGTTCAAATTCACAGTCTCAGACCATGTATCACCTTGGGCAAGCCACTTCACTTTTTATTGCCTCAGTTTCCTCAACTGTACAATAGGAATAATGACAGCACCAACTTCCCAGGGTTGTAAGAATCAAAGGAAAGCTCCTGGTGCATAGTAGGTCCTACATAAATGTTTATCTCTTCCTTCCTCTTCCCAGTTCCTATTTTTATAGAGATTAGCACTAGTATTCCAGAGTTTCCCTCCACAACATTTCTCACCCATTCCCCTTTTTTCCACTCACAAAGCCACCACCCTCATTTAGACCCTTACCACGTCTCACCTGGAGCCTTGGACTTGGCTTCTCTATCTCTAGTCTCTTCCCTCTCTAATCCAACCATATTGGCCTTCTTACAGTTCCACACACATGATACAACACCTGTCTCCTAGGTTTGTACAGGCTACCCTCAAGCCTGGAACAGACTCCCTCCTTAACTGTGCCTATTAGTGTCAGACCTGGTGTCAGGAAGACTCAACTTCCTGAGTTCAAATCTGGCCTTAGACACTTACTAGCTGTGTGACCCTAGGCAAGTCACTTACCCCTGCTTGCCTCAGTTTCCTCATCTGTAAAATGAGCTGGAGAAGGAAATAAAAACCATCCAGTATCTTTGCCAAGAAAACCCCAAATGGGGCCATGAAGAGTTGGACATGATTGAAAAAACAACAATTAGAATTAATCTCCAGTTTCTTCAGAGTTTGGCTCCCACACTTTTCCTGTCATCTACTTTTGTAACATTTCTCAAATAGAACCCCTTCTCTCTTCTGACACTGCCACCACCTTGATATAGGCCCCCTCTCACCTCACATCTGCATCACTGCAATAACTTGCTAGTTGCTCTTCCTGCCTCGTCTCTCCCCACTAGAATATATTCTCCACATAGCTGCCAAAGTGGATCTTCCTAAAGTGTAAGTCAGACTGTATCGTTCCTCCTACTCCCCTACTCAATCACCTCCAGTGGCTTCCTATTACCCCCAGGATCAAATGTAAAATCCTCCATTGGGCATTCAAAGTCCTTCATAGCCTGGCCCTCTACCTTTTCTGGTCTCCCTGCATCTTCCTTAACCCCATATACTCTGTAATTCAGTGGAATTCACTTCCTAGCTGTTCCTCACACAAGATACTCTATCTCGCAGCTCTAGTCATTTTTACGTGCTTGAAACTCTCTCCCTCTTCATATCTGCCTCCTGGCTTCACTGGCTTCCTTTGAGTCTCAGCTAAAGTTCCACTTTCTGCAAGAAGCCTTTCTGGTCCATTATTCCCAACATCCAAATATTAGCTTCTTTGTACACAGTTGTTCGTATGCTGTCTGCCCCAGTAGACTGACTCTGTCCTTAATGACAGGGACAGTCTTTTGCCTTTCTTTGAATCCCCAGGGTCAGTTAGCATAATGAACTGAACATAATAGGTACTTTTTTGTTCTTCAGTAAAGTCCAACCCTTTGTGACTCCATTTTGGGTTTTCTTGGCAAAGATACTGGAGTGGTTTGCCATTTCCTTTTCCAGGGAATCCATTTTGTCAGGCAATCAAAGGTTAAGTGACTTGTCCAGGGTTACAGAGCTAGGAAGTGTCTGAGGCTAGATTTGAACTCAGGTCTTCCTGACTCCAGGCCCACTGCTCTATCCAGTGAGCCATTGGTTGCCTCTAGTGGGTGCTAAATAGTTTTTTTGACTTCATGATTCCAATCGGCTCAAAAGCCTTCATGCACTCACATACACACACTATCCTGTATGCTTATGTATGTACATACTTCCTTCACAGAAAGTAAGTGCCTTGAAGTCAGGGGATGATTAAGATTCATTTTTGTCTTTGTATACATAGAGTCTGGCACTTAGGATCAAAGACTTTATGCTGAGAAGGGCTTCAGAAGCCATCTGGTCCAATGTAGCCTTCTTACAGATGGGGAACTGAGATCTTGGAAAGCTGAGTGACTTACCCAAAGGGTCCTATAGACAGTATATGTCAAAGGCGGGACTCCAGAACCAGAATTCTTCCGCGGCCCTAGAAAGCACTTAGTAGGTACCTAATAGTTCGTTGACTGATAGCAGGCTCTGAAAATAGACTTGTTGAATTCGACTCATTACCTGGGGGGTGGAGTCAGTTTCCTGTTTAAACAAATCATTTTGTCTCCCACCACCTCCCCCTGCCCCCCAAAAAAAACAAAGGGCAAGGTGCCCCTTGGTCTGACTAGGTAAGCAGCATATGGGAACACCACCAGTACCCTTCAGACTTCCTTCTAGGAGGGAGGTTCCGGCGGGAGTTCCCTTCCTACAAAACAGAGCCGGCCTTTTTCCAGACTATTTCCAAATTGCCAATGGCCCAGCAAAGTGAAGTTCCCGGCTCCACAACTTCCTCCTTCTCCCTCCTAGAAGGCTCAGCCATACGGGCGTTTCCCAGGAGCAGAGAGACCCCAAAAGGGAGTGGGTGGCGAGCACCTGGGCTTGTACTCTGGACTCTGTAGGGGAAAGGGGGGGGGGGGCAAACCAGAAGGGGCAGTGACCTGACCGAACCTGTCCCAAGTCATTCGTCCCTCGCGCCTGCCTGGCAGTCCCAGATCTCTGTGCACAGCCCCCCGCTCTCCGATTTCCCAAGCGCACAGCCCCCGCTTTGGGCTCTCCCGGGCGCATAGTCCCCAGGTTTGCCACCTCCCGCTCTTGGCTTTCTGGGGCGCACCGTCCCCAGTTCTCCGCTCCCCGGGGCGCACGCTCCTGTTCTCTGCTCTTCAGAGCGCACGGACCCCGCTTTTAACTATCTCGAGAGAGCTCGCAGCCTGGGCCTTAGCCTAGATTCGATCGCCAAGTGGGGTGGAGGGGACCCTCCTGTCAATCACCCTGTCGCAGCTCACTCACCCCGGGACCCGGCAGGGGCAAGAGCAGCAGCGCCAGCAGCTGCAGGAGCCGGCGCAGCGGGACCGGCATGGATGCGAGCTCGCCTCTTGCTCCGAGAGGGCAGTACGGCCGGCTGGGTCGAGTGGCTGGAACGACAGCGGCACAGCAGCTTCTCCGGTTCAGAGGACACGGGGCTGGCTCACCGGTGGCGACTCCTCCATTCTCGGCCCAATGTGCGCTGTGTCCGGGGCGCTTCTTCCTGTCTGGGCGGAGCCGTTCTGCTACCACGGGCTCCTGCTCCTCCTCCACTCTTTTTCCCTCCCTCCTACTTATTCCTAGTGCTAGGCATTGCAGCCCCTGGCCCTTGGGTGGACTGGACAATCCCGGTGGAGTGTGGCCGCAGTCAGGCCTCAGTTACTTTTATGGAGAAAGGTCGGGATTAAGACCTTCCTTTCTCTACTGCCACGTATACAGAGCCAAGTCTTGGCTTGAGCGGCCCCTTGGGGCAGCTGAATTCAAGCGCGAATCTTCCCCCAAAACTGCCTACCTAGGGGTACCTCCAGGAGTTCAATCACTTCTGCATCTGACCTCGGTCGGGGATAGATTCCACCCCAGACCCCAGGACTGGTAAGAGCACTGGCCTAAGACACTTGGGTTCTGAACGAAGCCGAACTAGCTTTGTGTCCCAAAGCTCCCTCAATCTCGGTTTTTTGAAAAGCAAAATGAGGGAATTTGGACCAGAAGATTTTTACAGCCCCTTCTAGCTCTTATATTCTCTCACCTTCCTTTCTTTTTCTCTTCCCCTTCTATTCCTTTTCTCCCCTTTTTTCCTTCTCTTCTTTCTCTTCCTCTCCTCTTTCCCCTAGGCTCTAAACCCCAAGATCCTATCGATGCCCCTTTTACTAATTCTGTAATATTCTACCCAGTCCACCCCCATCTACCAGCAACATATTTGGCCCCACTTAATACCTCCCCCCTTAGTCTGACTTGAGTACAATTCGGCTTACGCAACGGCGGCTACCCACACTTCTACACAGCAGTCTTCCCTGTGCAGTTTCCTATTTCCTGGGCTTGTTTCCCCATGCAGACCGATATAAGTGAGAGCACTAGGCATTTCTTGGAAGGAAGAGAGTCAAGCTTAAACTGGAACTGAAATTGTACTTCTCCCTAATCCTCTATCCTCAGTAATTCCCCCTAAAGCTAGGCTCAGAGGATTAGAGGTGTGGAAGATGGGCCAGACAGTAAGAGGTCTAGAGATGCAAGAAACCCAGAGACCATCCAGTCCAACCTCATCTTACAGATGAGGAAACTAAAAACTAAGGAGATTAAGAGCATCTCTCAGGGTCACATAGCAAGTATCTGAGATTGGATTTGAACCCAGACCTTCCTTATTCCAATTCTAGCACTATGCCCCACTGCCTAACCACTTGAATAAATGAAATGAACTGATGACAAATCACATTAAAGTGCCTACCATGTTCCAGGCACTGTGCTAGGTGCCAGGGATATAAATACAAAAGACAGCTCCTGTCTTTAAAGTGCTTACATTTCTAGTAGGAGGAAACAACATATATAGGGGAGAAGAGGCCAAGGAAGAGGGTTTTTGGTCTGGGGAATTGCAGAATAGTATATGGAGGGGCAGCTAAGGGGCACACCTGACCCTGGAATTGAGAGGACCTGAGTTCAAATCCGACCTCAGACACTTGACACAACTAACTGTGTGACTTTGGGCAAGTCACTTAACCCTAATTGCCTTGCCTTCCCCCTCCATAAAAAAAGTCCCAACTAGAATAGTGTATGGAACCATAGGACAGTCTATTGCTATGCTTTCCTTGTCGTGCCTTAAAACAATGGTAGAATCAGATTAATTACTATTCCCAGAGCAAAGGGGATACAAGGAAAAAGAAAGGATATGCATATTATAGCAAAGAGATGTCAAAATGTCAGGGATGGATAGATGTGAAAAAATGGTCTGGAGCAGGCTAAATATGGTGGGTTAGGTGAATTTGTATTCACTCTCCAAATAGAATAGCTCAGAACCTGGTGGAGCTCCAAAACTGGTTTAACTAAGGTAGGGAGAAATGGGGAAGGGAGGGGAGTAGTGTGTCATGGATTGTGGAGATCTGGTCCAAGGACACTAGTACAGTGGAGGAGAGGGAGGCAACAGGACGGCAAACTGTAAGATGCCATTTCTTGGCAAACATTAAATGACCACTCAGGTCTCTCTCCTAGTTCTAAATCTGTGACTCTATAGCACTTTCCTTTTGAGATCTACTATACCATAAGATAATAGCTAGCATATGTGTGTGTGTGTATGTGTGTGTGTGTGTGTGTGTCTCTTTAAGGTTTTGCAAAGCACTTTACCAATATTATATTATTTCATCCTCACAACAACCCTAGGAGGTAGATGCTATTATTATTCCCATTTTACAGATGAGAAAACTGAGGCAGACAAAGGCTAAGTGACTTGTCCAGAGTAACACCACTAATAAATGAGGACAAATTCGAACTCAAGTCTTCCGGACTTCAGGTCTAGGACGCTACCTACTCTATCCATTTAGCTGCCCACATCTAATAGGTAACTAACTACATCAAGTTACAATGTACTCCATGAAATATTTTAAACCACAAGAAGGCTTCTGATGCTAATTCTCCTCTGTGGAGGACTTATGGATGACAATCAGAAAGGAGAGTAGTCAAAGATGGGTTGCATTCTGTCCCTTTGAAGGGAATACATACCCCAAGTTTGCTAGCAAACTCTACCATTGGGAGACAGATCTTTTTCTTTCATGGTTCTTTGGAGCATTTTCTCTATCGGTTGTTTTTCTACTTCCTCAACTCAGACCAGCCAACTCAATTCCACAAACATGAACTACTGACATGGGGGCCCAATGTCATGAGCATGGGACATAGATGGAGTCAAACTTCTGATAAGCTCCTTAACTACCTCTGTGACCTTGAGCTTATCAGTTTCCTTAGCTATATAATGAGGGGGTTGAGTAATCTCAAAGCTCACTCCTACCTTCGAATTCCATGGTCCTTCACCAAAGATCACAAATGAGAAATAATAATAAAAAACTAACCATATGTATTGTGTGAGATTTGTTTATGTGACATTTGTACAGGTGATCATTCTGGAAATGTCATGTGTAGTCACACTACTGTCTGAGACTAGTAGGTTGTAACTATTCCCTTGCAGGGTTTACTGAAGGACTGGCTTTCATCAAATTATTACAGACAACAGAGAACAGATGACAGTTTGGATCTCTAGGAAGGAGTTCTACATTTGTAGTTAGGGGTTCTGGGTTCAGTTCTTGGCTTTCCTACTCATTATCTTTGTGCCCTTGGGCTAATTGCTTTTACTCTTTAGCTTACCATTCCCTCAATTGTAAAATGAAGGGGTTGAACTAAGATGATTTCTGATATCCCTTCCTGTTCTAAATCTAGAAATCTAAATTTAGAAATC
This sequence comes from Gymnobelideus leadbeateri, assembly GCA_011680675.1. Classification (NCBI taxonomy): domain Eukaryota; kingdom Metazoa; phylum Chordata; class Mammalia; order Diprotodontia; family Petauridae; genus Gymnobelideus; species Gymnobelideus leadbeateri. Next base: position 1,999,609 of record WOXC01007519.1, on the reverse strand, counting down.
TAAATCTAAATCCACCATCTTTTTTGTAAGCCTTTTGAAAGGGGCCAGAGATACATTATAAACCATAGGTGTGCTGGAGGAAAGAGAATGTTACAATTCTTAGCTTTTACCTCACATCCAGTGATGAGACAACAAAGACAAAAAATGGGAACAGAAAATACTTAGAGGAAAAAGAAAAGCACACGAATACATTGTTGGTGGAGCTGTGGGTTGAGCCAACCATTCCACAAAGCAATCTGGTATTATGTTAAGAAAGTGACTAGAATGTTCATACCCTTTAACCTAGAAATCACATTGCTAATCTTATACCCTCAGAGGTTAGAGACAGGAAGAAAGGTCATTTGTGAACCAAAAATATTCATAGAAATATTTCTTGTGGTAGTAAAGATTTTGAAACAAAGGAGGTGTCCATCAATTGGGGACCACCTAAACAAATTATGGGATGTGATTATAAGGTATTATCACTGAGCCATAAGAAATGATGGATATGAAGAATTCAGAAAAAGCATGAGAAGACATATGCGCTAAAGCAGAGTGAAATAAACAGAACCAGAAAAAATATACACATGATGACAATGGTGAGTAGAAACAACAGAAACAAAAAATAAATTAATGATAAGGACAAATCTTGACCCTAATGAAGAGAAGAGAAGATGCACCTCCTCCCCTTTTTAGAATGATTGGGGTCTTGCAAATACTGGTTGACATAATGTATTGTTTAGTTTAACTGAATTGTACTTTCTTTTCTTTTCTTTTTTCATTCTTTGTTTCAGAGGATGGTTTTCTGAGAGGGAAGAGCAGGAAGGGGTATATTTGAAAATGGAGTTTCCTTCTCCTTCCATTTGAAATCCTTCTCCAACTCATTTTACAGATGAGGAAACTGAAGCAAGCAAGATTAAATGACCTGCTCAGGAAATATCTGAGACCAGATTTAAACCATGTCCCCCAGCTGCTATTTGGAAATGAAGGTCATATAAAAACAAAAGATAGCAATAGACTTGCCCAAGGTCACACACTAGTAAGTGTTAAGTGTCTGAGGTCAAATTTGAACTCAGGTCCTCCTGACTCCAGGGCCGGTGCTCTATTCACTGTGCCACCACCACCTGGCTGCCCCAATACTAATTTTTTTAATCTGTAAAAAAAAGAAGTATTATTTGCAAATCAATTAAAAAAAAACATAAAATGGTAACTTGTATCCTCTATTTTTACCTTGTCAGGTGGATTACATGAGATTCCCAGGATACTGGGGCTGTAAGGAGGTGGAATTGGGAAAGATAACTTAAAAATGTGGAGACTTGATCAAATGTCCAGCATATCCACATCATGGATCAATTTAGATGCCCCTATAAAGAACAGAGGTGCCCAAATTAAATTATAATCTATATAGAGCTTCTGATTACTACTCTTCCTCCCTCCAGGGCACATAGCAACACTGATAAATCCAAAACACCAATTAAGAGTAAAATACATCTAAGCAAAACGAGGTCTGTGGTTACACTCATTTTAATAAGAGTTTGCAAGTGAGGATATATGTAAATGGAGACCCTGGCACGGCGTAGAATTGCTTTTAGATGACTTTAAGTGAATAGGCTCCATGTGCTAACAGGGAATCCCATCATTCCTGAGCAGTCCTGTCATATAGAGGAAGCCTGAAGCAAACAAGCTGGAAGTTAATTTTTTAATTATGACCTTGCCCGGCGTGCAAGCTGAGAACAAGACCCCATGAGGTCAGAGTATGGCACTCAAAGAGAAATGGGAAGGACGTGGGTCCCTTTAAGATAGCCTCTCCCTCCCGGTCACTATTCCACCACATCCCACGTTGGTTTGGGGTGTTTGTTGTTGTTTTTTGCCTCCTCCTTAAAAAGACATCTGAGAGAACTTTCTCCTTAGGAAATCTTGTAGCTCTTTTCAGATTAAAATGTCACTGTGACCTGACCATAAGCACCACAGATGTGCGGCACGCCATGCTGGTTGGTCCTATGCCAGTGTCTCCCAAATCTCATAAGTCATTCCAAAGTTCTTCTGAGAGACTGAGAGTGTCCTTTTTTTTTAAAGTTACTTGTTTTATTCTAAACTTAAGAAATAAAATAAGTATTTCCATAACATAGTAGAGATAAAAAAAGATGATTGCACGTGAAACTGCAAATCTATTGTGAACAACTTGGTGTTCCTTTTAAATGTATTTTCTATATGCTTTACTATAAAATTATAAATTTTATAATTATAAAAGTTACTATAAAATGCTTTACTATAGTAAAGCTATATGTAATTTTTTTTCATTTTATCTTCTCTCCCCACCCTAGAGAGGACTATCATTAGACGTACTTACACACACATATAGAATATATAAAATCATTCTATGCATACTTCTATTTATCAGTTCTTTCTCTGAATGCAGATAGTGTCTTCTTTCACAGGGCCTTTGTAGTTAATTTAAGTATTTGTAATAATTTATGAAAGATGCTGGAGTGGTTTTGCCATTTTCTTCTCCAGCTCATTTTACAGATGAGGAAACTGAGGCAAACAGGGTGAAGTGACTTGCTCAGGGTCACACAGCTAGTAAATGTCTGAGGGCACACTTGAACTCAAGAAGATGAGTCTTCTTGCCTCCAGGCTCAGTGCTCTATCAACTGCACCACTTAGTCCCAAAGGACTGAGTCCCAAATCTTAATCTTATCGGGGGCAGGGGGGGGGGCAATGCCAAATCTTTACAGTTCACATCAGCTCTCCTAATGTAAAACCGTGTCACAGAGTAGGGCAGCACATCACAGTGATAATACAAGTGATAACTCTTAGGGCACAGGCACCAGCTCTCAACATGGGTCAGGGTCATCTGTAGAGAGGTGGCTGAGAGACCAAGACCCTCATGCATGCAGCCGGTCCTGCTGCCAGTGTCACTCCCCAGGCTTTCTTGGTACCATCATCTTCGAAGTAAGTGTTCCTCAGCTTATCAGCCAGGATGTCCCCTTCCCCTAGACCCCCACGGGAGCTTATACCAAATTTCCTTGGTCTTCAAGGGAATAATGACAAAGCTGTTATTTAGTAGGAGGGCAGATCTCTTTCCCTAAGATGGAGGGAAAAGGTCGTTTTTCTGGTTGGGAGCAGGTCAAAGATTAAATGTTCAAATTGGCATGAGGGGCCCTGTTGGGTAGAAATAGCTGCCTCATATTTAAGTAGGAGCATCCCATGGTTCCACATCCAGCACTACAGGACATTGCAGCCCCCATGTCCAGACTGGCAACACTCCCACTTTCCAACCTCTTCCAGGCTCCGGTCTGGTTGTTTCATTCAGCAGAGGGCACAAAATGCTCCTGTAAACAACTATATGTGGTAGGAGGCATCCTCCCCTAAGAAGAATCTATATACTTTTCCAGTCCTGTTCTTTCTAGGTCTCAGACCACTCAGCCACAAACATGGCCACCACCAGGTTGGAGAACAGATAAAGATCTTCTTCTCCAGGTTCTTTCACAGACCACCGGTGTGGCTTACAACTAAACCCCTTGGGAGGACTTGCTAGGACCGTCCTTCTTGGGGCATCCCAGATTCCTGGATTAAGAAGCACCAAAGTTCAGCCATTCGCCTTTCTTGCAGGGGATAGAAATGTTGAACCAGGCAGAACAGGAACCAGATCCTCATAGGCAGAGGGCATGGGGCTAGCAGAGAAGAAGCCACTTAACCTACATTTGCTCAATTTCCAATGCTCATAGTAATGTCACCTTCTTCACAGAACTACTATGAGGATCATATGATCTAATAGCTGTAAAAAGCACTTAGTACTATGCCTAGAACATAGGTGCCATGTAAATACTTATTTTCTTTCTTCTGTTTCCCTGGAGGCAGGTAGGTATCCCAGTGGTTAGAGCACTGGGCCTCAATTAGAGACTTGAATTCAAATCCAACCTTAGACACTTACTTATTAGCTGTGTGACCCTCCACAAGTCACTTAACTTCTGTTTGCCTTAATCCACTGGAGGAGGAAATGGCAAACCGCTCCAGTATCTTTGCCAATAAAATCCCCTTAGGCAGAATGGTCGGAAAGGGTTACAAAGGGTCGGACATGACTGAACAATAACCCTTCCCCTAATGTCTGAAATTCTCTCAGTTTAGGGAACACAGTCCTACCCTGATTTCTACACACTTGTAGAAGAGGTGAGTGATGGGTAAATACAATTAATTCAAATGTATCTTGAGCCCCTCAATAGCACATTCTCTACCAAAAAACTAGGCATGAGCCTCAGTCAAACAGTAAGAGAAAAGTAAATAATAGGAGATTAAGGAGTAGACTCATTTTTAAGCCTTCCCCTGACTCTATACACAAAGAAATAGAGTTTAATTTAGTGGAGAAGGGAGCTCTCTCCTACACTCCTAGGTGAGCAAATTTAATCAGTGGCTGCAACAGTTTTCATGTCCCATCTCCCAGAAACCATATGTAAAGTTCTTTGCAAACCTCAAAGCACTAAATATTAGTGGCTATTGTTACTACTCCCTCTCCTGCTCCAGCTCCTGTTCCCACCACCCCCACTACCACCACCATGGACATGGGACTGGCCACTGCTTTTCCATCTCACCTCCCCGGCTACTGCTCTACTCCACGCCCACAGCCATCGGCCTTCGAAGCTCCAGTCTTCTTATACAGATGGCCCCTTTTTTGCCTCTGAAGTTTCCATTTGATCTTTCTCTACTATGCTACTGCTGTCATTTACCATATGGGGCACTGGCTGCTCTAACTTCTTGAGAAGAAAGGATCTCTTTTCTTTGAGACTCCCTAGGCCAAGGAGCCTTGGTATCATACATACAAAAAAGCCCCAGACAGCTCTCAAAGTCTTTGCTTTTTAGATCTAGGGCAAGTGCTCTAGCCCTTCTCCTGATTGTGTTTGGGTCTCTTTTCATGCCCCTGGCGGTTAACATCTGAGGCATGCTAATGGCCTTGAGTTTTCACAGCCATCTTTTGCCCTCTATTCCTGCCTTGTTATATATGTTGCCTTTTCAGTCCTGATAGACTGTTATTTTCTTTATTTTTTTTCCCCTTTGGAGAGGGAAGGTACAGCAATTGGGGTTAAGTGACTTGCCCAAGGTCACCTGGCTAGTTTTGTGTTAAGTGTCTGAGACTGGATTTGAACTCGGGTCCTCCTGACTCTATGGCCGGTGCTCTATTCACTGCACCACCTAGCCACTCCATAGACTAATTTTCTTGAGGGCAGGGATGACAACTTAACAATTTTTGTATCTCTCACAGCCTCTAACATTGTGTTTTTCACACTAGTCATTCATAAGTTGTTTCCCATTATCATTTTTGCTCCTCCCATAACTAATTGTATCAAGACCGGCAAACTCAAAATACCAATCAAAAGCAAGATAGTGTTATGATAAGAGGGGAGACCAACATCAGTTAAAAAATCAGTTAATAGAAATAGAGATGCTTTGAGTGATGGTTTTGAAACCTTTTCTCACTAATGAAGGGTAGCCAGGTGGTGCAGTGGATAGATACAGTGTCAGACCTGAAGTCAGGAGGATTTGAGTTCAAATCTGGTTTCAGACACTTACTAGCTGTGTGACCCTGGGCAAGTCACTCAGTCCTGTTTGCCTTAGTTCCTCACCTGCAAAATGGGCTAGAAGACAAGGAAATAGTAAACGACTCCAGGATTACTGCCAAGAAAACCCCAAATCGGGTCAAGAAAAGTCAGACACGACTGAAAATGACTTGAGAATAATTTACTAGTGAAGAAGAGGGCCTTGTCTGGGACGTTGAGGGCACGGATGACATTTTATTTACTTTCTATTTTTTCCACTGTCTATTACAGCACATTACACAGAATAGTTGCTTAATAAAGGTTTGTTGAATGAATGACCACTCCAAATAAAAATGTAGATATATTTTTGGAAGTATTTTTAAATAACATTCACTAAAGTCAGAGTATTTTATTACTAGTGGAATAGAGGTTTCCCTCTTCCTGACAACATAAATTCTACATTGAGTTCAGCATAGTTTGAGGAAAGGAGAGAAAGATGCTGATTAGATTTTTCATTGCATGAACCGCATTTTATCTTAGCAAATCTCACCCTCTAGTGGGAGCTATCATGCTGCTTTCTTTGAAAAAAAAAAATAAACAAAAAAAATCTAATTAAGAGACCAAAAGGGACTTAGAGGTCATCAAAATTAATCTGTAATTAGTTTCTAGGGAGAGATTTTCTTTCTTTTTTTTCCTTTTTGCTTTTTGGAGGGCAATTGGGGTTAAGTAATTTGCCCAAGGTCACACAGCTAGGTTTTTGTTTGTGTGCGTTAAGTGTCTGAGGCTGGATCCTTCTAATTCCAGGGCCGACACTCTACTCACTGCACCACCTAGCTGCCCCCTCTAGGGAGAGATTTTCAATGAAGCATAGTCAGAGACTGGTGTTCTCTGAAGAGGAAGGCTTCAAAGACCATTCAAACCAAATTGGAAAGGAAAGTAAGAGGCAGAAAGAGATCCATATGAACATGGCTCCATCACAATAAAATGGATTCCACTTTTTTCAGTAATGTTACCACTAGTCCTTCTGGAAGTGGAAGGGGTGGGGGTGGGGGTATGTAGAGCTCAAAGAAGCAAGAGTTGAGTCTTTAACAACCAGTTTGATTCTCCTCACTGAACCCCATGTAATTATAAAGAGCAATCTTGCCCTGGAGAAGAAATGAGAAAACGTATCTCTCTCCTTCCAGTGGAGAAGTGGGGGACAGAGGGTGTGACATACACTGCCAGATGTGGTCATTGAGTCAATTGGCTTTTGCTTAACTGGTTTTTTCTTTTTCTTTTTTTTACAATGGGAGAGGGGAAGGGAAAGGAATGATTAGTTGTCATCCTTCGTGCCCTAAGACGACCAACATGACATCACTATGTTGGAACCAAGGTACAGTGTGTCCCACTGTGGCTGAGCAGACCAGTAGGAGCTCAGAAGGCTCTACCACAGGTCGGGCACAAACAATCTGCACGAACATTTGGAGTGGGGATGGCTCTCCATTTGCTCATCTTATGTTTCTTTTGAGCTATGGCAATTCTGCTTTGCTCATGGAACACAGAGGCTTCTCTGACGAGGGCACGCCATGCTGGGAGATCCTGTGCCAGTGTCTTCCATGTCTCACAATCAATTCCAAAGTTCTTCAGGGAGACCTTGAGAATGTCCTTGTATTGCTTCTTCTGATTTCCAGGTGAGCACTTACTTGCCTTGTGTGAGTTCTCTGTAAAATAGTCTTTTAGGCAAATGTACATTTGGCATTCAAACAAGGTGGCCAGCCATTCAGAGTTGTGCTCTCTGAAGTAGAGTTCGAATGCTTGGCACTTTAGCTCGAGAAAGGACCTCAGTGTCTGGTACCTTATCCTGCCAGGTGATCTTCAGGATCTTCCTAAGACAATTTAAATGGAAGTGATCCAATTTCCTGGCACGATGCTGGTAGACTGTCCAGGCTTCACAGGCATACAACAATAAGGTTAGTACAAGAACCCTATAGACCTTCACTACAAAATGCAATACAATATCTCCTCTATCCCATATTTTCCTTCAGAACCTTCCAAACAGTAAGCCAGCTCTGACAATGTGTGCATCAATCTCATCACCTATGCGTAGTACCCTGGAATGTATACTGACAAAGTAAGTGAACATCTACCCAGCTTTCAAAATTTCTCCATTTGCTGTAACTGATGGTTCCACATATGGACAGTGCAATGCTGGCAGATGGAGAACCTCTGGCTACTTGTTGTTAATTATTAGGCCAAAATTAGCACAAGCAGCAGAGAATCCATCCACACATTGCTCCATCTCTGCCTCAGAGGCTGCATTGAGTGCACAATCATCTTTGAACAGAAAAGCACGCCCCAACTCTCCCTCCTCTCCATTTTTACAATGGGAACAGGAAAGGAAAGGCATAACTGTAGGGCCTACTATGTGCCAGGAATTTTTACAAATATTATTTCCTTTGATCCTCACTACAATCCTGAAACATAGGTGCTATTTTTATCCCCAGTTTACAGTTGGGAAAAAGGAGACAAACGGCAAATAGGGTTAAGTGACTTGCCCAGGGTCACACAACTAGTTTAAGTGTCCGAGTCCACATTTTAACTCAGGACTTCCTGACTCCGGGCCTAGTTCTTTCTCCAGGGTCAGCAGATTCCTAAAATGGGAGGCTTACTAGGGGTGTAGGAGGCTAGAGAAAAAGAGAGGTAAATCTGGAAATTAATGTTACGTAAAAACAAAAGACATCAGTACAACTTAGTACATCTTTTAAAAAGCATAATTCTTTTCCTTCTAGTGATTAAGGGAAATAAAACCATAAAAACACTTAAACCATTTTATTTGTATATGAATTGACATTTCTGTTCTAAAATAACTGGATTTGAAAATTCAATAGAATTCTATTATAAATATACTCTCTTGTATTTTATAACAGATCTTTTTTCATTACAACACAGAGAGCCTACACTGCCTTGTTCCCTAACAGCAGCACTAAAATGAAATTCTACCATAAGCTAACTTGATTTTGAGAAAGTACAGAAAAGGAAGATATTCTCATGAAACTGGGGAGTTAGGCAATAAGAGTTTACTCTATGCCACTAGAGCAGCTGACAGTGGGTGGAATGCCTGGAGTCATGAAGACCTGAGTTCAAATCTGACCTCAGACACTTACTAGCTGTATGACCCTGGGCAAGTCACTTAACCTTGTTTGCCTCAATTTCCTCATCCATAAAATGAGCAGAAGAAAGAAATGGCAAACCATTCTAGTATCTTTGCCAAGAAAACTCCAAAACATCATGAAGAGTCAGCCCATTAGTTTTTTTGAGCCCTTTATCTATGCAAAGTTTATGCCTATTACATTTCATCTTATAGGATACAACCCCCCCCCCCAAAAAAACTCATGAACAAAGGCAGAAAAGTAGACATATTAAACAAATCCTTCATGATCACAACTAACTAAATGCTACAATCAAAAAAGGGCATTTGAAGAAAATATTCAAATAAGTATATATTAAATAATGTAATCCTAAAAAAATATGGAAACAATAGATAATTTCATAAAAGAAAATATCAGCAATGAAATAACGTACCTAAACTTTTGGGATGCAGCCAAAGCAGTCCTTGGGGGAAATTTTATATCTTTAAACATTTTGATCAACAAAATAGGGGAAGACTTCCTGCCAATGTGGCTGCCTGAATGGGAGACAGATTACCTAGTTTCTCCAAACCCATTCTAACAAAAAACTGAAATTCATATCAGACTGAACAATGATTAAGAAGTTGACAGAAAACTTCAGTTTCCTAACCTCTTCCATTTGGGGAACAACACTGGAGATGTTCTGCTCATGGGCCAGGCCCCTCACACTAAGACCTCCAAAATTATTGCAAATCCAGAGGGAGGAAAATATTGGAGTGGGAAGAGCTGTAAGCAAAATAAACTTCCTGATGCTGAAGGGAAGATTAAGTGGAAAAAAAGAAAAGAATGAGCCTCTAAGGGGATGTCTGTCAGTTGAGGAATGACTGAACAAATTGTAGTATATGAATGTAATGGAATATTATTGCTTTCTAAGAAATGACAAAAGAGACTATTTCAGGGCATTCTGGGTAGCATTGACTGATGATGCATAGTGAAGTGAACAGAACCAGGAGAGCATTTTATACAAAGAGAAGGGGGAGGGGGGAGGGGAGAGAAGAGAAGGTCACAACATTTATTAAGTCCTTTCTTTGGGCTAGGCACTAAGGACTTAGGACTTTACAAATATTACCTTGTTTGATCTCACCACAACCCTGTGAAGCAGAATCTATTATTGTTCCTGTTTTATCCTTGAAGGAATAGAGGCAGACTGAGATTGTGATTTGTCTAGGGTCATACACCTAGTAAAGGACTCTGAGGCTGGATTTGAATTTGGGTCATCTAGACGTCAAGCCCAGTGCTCTATCCATGGCCCCACCCAGCTTACTCTAATGTACATTAGAGTAAAAACAATAATAGAAACCCAACTTTGAAAGGCTTAAGAACTCTGGTCAATTGAGTCTCCAGAGGATCTATAACAAAATATGTTATTTGTCATAAGACAGAAATATGGTTACCTCAAAGTAGAGAGATATACATCTACAGACAGGATCAATGTTTGTATTGTTTTGCTTGACTATATTTATACAAAGATTTTTTTCTCTCTTTGATTTTCTAATTGAGAAGGCAGTAGAGTAGGCATTAGCCATCTTGATGAAAAACAAAAAAGGCTCATTTAAATATTTGTTTTTTAATGCCAGGAAGAGAACAGAAGGTATGTCAGAAGGAAGCACAGATAAAAAGGATAGTTTTTAAAAATTAATGTGTGGAATTTTCTAGCTAGATCTAGCTAGATATTTACATATATGTGTACCATGTATTTACATATGTGTACTATATATACATATGTGCTTGTATATGTATACACTCACACACATATAAACAAGAAGTGACATTCATAGTTGAATTTACATAGTAGAACACAGTTTTGTGTTCTACTGTGTAAATGGAAATGTTTGTGGGCTTTTTCTTTGAGGGGATAAAGTACAAGATAAAAAATAGAATGACAAAAGAGAGAAAAAACAGATCAGTGATTTGAGGATGCAACTAAAAAACAAACAAGAAAGGCAGGGCCGGGGAACCTCTTGTCATCGATCCCATTCTTTATTCCTGTTCCCCTTCCTCCTCTGGGTTGAGCAAAGGCTAGGTTTGGCCTGACTTGTCTCACATTCTCTATGTTTTTAGACTTTCTCTCCCTTTCTCTTTATTAGAAAAATTTCCATGTATTGATTGGTCCAATCAACAAAATATCTGCAAAGGAAGACAATTTGGAGTACCTCGCCATCTTAATGATTCTTAATCTAGGATCCCTTTGAAAAGGGAAGGGTGATAAGGAGAGGGGGAGGGTAAGAGGTTCTGCCAGGGACCCACCCTGGCATCCAGTCTGGAAGGAATTCACCAGGCTCAAGCAAACTTTGAAGCCGAAATTGTAAAGCTTATTGTTACGCTGCACAAGGACAGCGGGCTAGATTTTTATGGAACCTGCAAAGTTGCAGAGGCCACAGGCATAGTTTTAAGGTGTCAGTTATGCTAACTAGGTAAGTAAGGGTGGGATCAGGGAGGAGTTAAGGAGTGGTCAGTGCTCAAAGGACCATGCACTTTTAATATCAACTGCACAGGTGTATTGCCCATGATTCACTGGGAAATAGCTCAAGGGGGGGCTAGCTGGAGCTGTGGTTTTAGGCCTGATACATCACTAAAGAGTACCCACCAAGGTCATCAGAGACAGTGTGGGTATATAATTGACTAAGGAGTTACCCTATAGATAAGGTATTGAAGAATTTATGGTGGGGCTGGCCACTCTAACTAAGGGAGATAACATTTACATAACTTTTTGTTTCAAGCAGAGATAAACAGGTCATGAGTTGTTGATGGGCAGAGTGCTGGAGGGGGGAAGGGGCAGAGTCAATGCTCTGAAGCTGGGGGGCGGGTTGGAAATGTGATTGTACAGACTGGTTTTACAAATTGATTTTACAGACATAGATCCCAAAGCACCCCATTTACAAACTGATGTTACAGATTGATACTACAGACATATATACATCCCAAGGACACCATCACCTTGACCAGGGAGTCCATGGATAGATTTCTGGGAGTCTGTAAATTTGTTTTGTATATTTGATAACCATATTTTTAATATAATTGATTTCCTTTGTAACTCTATGTATTTGTTTTATGTATTTAAAAATATTATTCTTTGGGCAGCTAGGTGGTGTAATGAATAGAGCACTGGCCCTGGAGTCAGGAGGACGGGAGTTCAAATCCAGCCTCAGACACTTAACACACAAAAAAATAGCCATGTGACCTTGGGCAAGTCATTTAACCCCAATTGCCCTACCTTCCCCCCTCCAAAAAGCACACATATACATACATACACATCTTCTAGAAAGGCAATTTGGAATTAAAATGTGAAAGTCTTTAAAAGCTAAACAGAGGAGTTCATATTTCATCCCAGAGATAACAGGGAGCTCCTGAGTTTTATTGAGGAGGGGAGTAACATTTTTAGACCTGTGCTTTAGAAATATCCCACTGGTCATCATGTAGAATATAGATTGGAGAAGAGAGAAATCTGGAGACAGAGAGACATATTATGCACCTCTTGAACCCATGGAAGCTGACGAGATTACCAAATGGGAGGATGTAGATAGAGAAGGGACAGGACAGAGCTTTGAAGTATACAACCACAGTTAATGGACATAATTTGGCTAGAGATGTGGCAAAAGAGACTGAGAAGCAGTTGAAAGGTCATGAAAAATCCAGAGAAAGAGAGATTGTGTTGAGGAAAGGCTAGTCAACAGTGTGAAAGGCAAAGAAGGATGAAAACAAAAAAAGACAGAACCTCTGGGCCTCTCTGAAACCCATAGAGCTTCCTTGTGATAGTGTGACTCTGTTCTGGACACTAGCTATGTTCTTCTTCTTGACCAACATGCTCTCCCTATCATTTTCTGGAAACTTCCATATTTCTTGCATAGCAGCTGCTTGTGCCATTGTGCTGGGCATGGATTTTGGGGGTGGGTGGGGGTGATTAGTTACTTTCCCTTTCTCTCTCCCATCGCCAGGCACCACTCTTTCCCAGTTCCTACCTCCAGGAATAACTCTTTAACCCACTCCAGACCTTGCGAAGAAGTGCCCAAGGTAGCTACCTATGCAGTACTAGCTCCTACCTCACTTGTCCCCTTCCCCTCTACAAAGGCTGTTTTTTTTATATGGATGGAAATAAATTCACCTTTTTCTTTTTTCTCTGAGAAGTTATAAAAACATGAGTTACACTGAGCAAAGGTTCTTTGTTGTCGTCATTTGTTGTTCAGTCATTTCTGACTCTTCATGACCCCTTTTGAGGTGTTCTTGGCAAAGATACTAGAGTGGTCTGCCATTTCCTTCTCCAGTTTGTCTTTCAGATGAGGAAACTAAAGCAAACAGGGTTAAGTGACTTGTCTAGGGTATCTGCTGGATTTGAGCTCAGGTTTTCCTGACTCCAGGACTGGTACTCCATCCACTAAACCACCTAGATACCCCAAAGTTCTAACACTTGTAAAATTCTCTCTCTATTTGTCTCTGTCTATCTGCCTCTCCCCTTCTCTCCCTCTCTGTCTCTTTTTCTCTGTCTCTGTCTGTCTCCTTCTCCCTCCATCCTTCCTCCCTCCCTCTCCTCCCCTTTCTCTTTCCCCCACCACTACCTCCCTAATGGCCTCTCCTTCTGCTGCCTTTGCACAAGAACAACACAGATCAACAATGAAATAGTTAACTACTTTATTATAAAGAGAAACAGATTTTTTTTTTTAATTTGCGGACAGAAAGCAAATAAAATTCTAAGAACAAGGAGTACAAGCTCCTATGATTCTCCACAGGCAGGAGTAGGGGCCACTGGAAGCTTCTGCTCATTTGTGACATCTCCAATGTTCTGTGACATTCTTTCCTAAGGTGAGAAATTTTCAGTCTCTTACAAAGTCAGTCTTGGTCCAGCTGACATCCATCATTATATATTGCAGCACAAAAATAAATATTAGATCTTAACAGAATAAGGGTGATTAAGTCCTGCATCCAAGGGATGTTTCCAATGCCATCCATAACAAATATATATATAAACAATATGTTTAATAAAGATAGCACAGTGTAAAGCAAGGCAGGCATTAGTTGGCACAGTAAATAGAACACTATGTTTGGAATCATGAAGGCTCATCTACTGGAGTTCAAATCTGGCTTCAGACATTAACTGTATGACCCTGAAAATAAGTCACTTAACTCTGTTTGCCTTAGTTTCCTCATTGATAAAATGAACCAGAGAAGGAAATGGCAAGCCACTCCAGTATCTTTGCCAAGAAAACCGCCAAATCAAAATGAAGTAAAAAACAACATAGTACAAAGTATTTTTTGATGCAAGGCTTCAGTGGCTACCATTCTAAATTACATACAGGGCATATTACATGCACACATCCTAGAAGTTCATGTACATCCACAGAAGACGCAAATATGCATAACAGCAACACAAAAACAATAACATCAGTGAGTCTATAAAGTAGCAAGACATACATAAATGTCAACACACACACACAACCACAATTATGCATAGTTAACATACAAATATATCAAGGGTACATGATGTATGGCACTAAAACAAAAGCAACCTCCAACCATGCAATAATATGTACATGAATGAACATAAATAATTCCATGCAAGACCCACATTATATGGTAAATATTAGCATTCTCCTCTTGCTAGTCTGGCACCACTTCCTCAGTTTCCTCTATATAAAACCATAAATTGGTTTGGTTTGCAAATATGAAAGGAAGGATGGAAGGAAATCTTTCTGTCTTTTCTCAAAGACCAAAGCTAAAATTAATTAGTTTCATTATGAAGAACAGATTTGCAAATCAGGATTTCTCCTGATCAGAGTTGGACCTTGCTGAAGTAAAGATGGAGATTATATACATAAATCAGAAATGGGAAGGGGGGAGGGAAGGTGAATCATAAACAATCATTCCCAGGGACAGAGTGGTTTCCCACCACCAGCCCACAAATCCCATTGAAGAGGTTACCCATAAAGAGAATTAGGGTTGCTCTGGAGACCTCAAAACACCAACAGGCCAGGTCCTGCTGAATGAATTCAACTCAAGTCTTCTCAGCCAAAGAAAAGTAAAGTTTTATTAAAAGTTCACTTGTATTAGACACAGAGTAAGCCTGTACTAGGTCATTCTATGGTGCTCTCACTCACATGGAGGGAAGATGGGACCTTATATACAGAAGGTTGTGGGAGGAATCTAGGGGTGGTCTAGGGGAGGAGTTTGGGGAGGGTCTTCAGGAGAAGTCAGATGAGGTCATTGAGTAATTAAGGGTGGGAGGTAGCTGGAGGCTACAGAGATGGTGGGCTAGGCCAGTTCCAGGGTGTATTGATATTTTGATAGGCTCAGGGGTGGGAAGACCTCATCACCATGATACAATTCTTTGCAAATTAGCGGGGGGGGGAGGTGGCCTGACCACTGTCCATGACACAGAACCAAAGTTCTGTGACAGAAACAAGTTCTACAATCTTTGATTTGCTTAACTTAAGGTACACAAGTACAAGTATGCCAGTGACTGTGTTTGATTGATCATTTCAAGCTGCATTGTGAGTTTCTGACTCACAAGCTAGAAAAGGCAATTCTGAATAATCTAATCAATTAAGTATATTCATTACACACATCATATTATTATAAAAAATCACAATTCCCATCATACAAAGTTGACAGTACTTTATATTAGTTATTTTTAAGAGCTGTTATTATTAAGATATATTATACATCATTATTAAGTTATCAATATTATTGTTAGTGTAAAACTTAGCAGGGATGAGAGTGAGAAAGGTGTAAAGAAGAGAGGCTGTGATCAGAGATGGGGCTTTCCCAGTTTGAGATTCTGAAGGGAGAGCAGTTCTGGGTGATGATCTGCCAAGCCTTAACCAGACTGGTGTGTGCTTGAAGGGGAATGGAACTAATGAGAACTTACACTTAATTTATTTAATTTAACGAGACCACACACTTTATTTTTAATCTTATTTTCTAACAGCTAACATTTATATAGCACCTTAAGATTTATTGTAAAGTAATACCAATGACCTATGTGGGGATGGGACCTGGACCCCCTAAAAGCTCCTGAAACTTTCCCATACAACCCATCCCCTGAACCCAGATCTCTGGCATTCCCTGGAGGCATCACCCTTCCCAGTAATCCTTTCAACTGTCCTTTCTTTGTGGCCCTAGAAGACCCCTTCATTCTCTGTTACCTCTAACCCAGCCCAATTTTCATCATCTGTTACCTCCAGACCACCCCAGGCAATTACCCTCCATTAGAACCATCTAGAACCCTTCTCCATTACCTCCATGTCACCTCAGGCTATTGTCCACCCGTAGATCACATCCAGATCTTCCCACAGTCTTTCTGTATAAAAGGTCCATCTAACCCCCCATTAAATTGCCCAGATTCTTAAAATCTGGCCCGCTTATCAATACAAGCTTCACAAAGCACACATTTTTAAAATCTTACCCACCCCAACCAGTGTTTTAATCAACTTTGTCTCTAACTGAAAGAAGGCTTGAGTTGAATTCTTTCAGGGCAGAATCCATGCCTTTCATTCTTGAAGTTCAGGGTTCCTAGCACCCCTAGACCGCAACACAATAAGAATAACTAGTATTTATACAGAATGTTAAGGTTTGCCAAGCCCTTTACAAATATGTTCTCATTTGAGTATCACAACAATATTATTATGTCCATTTTACAGATGATGAAACTGAGGAAGCCAGAAACCTCAGTTGCTCTGGTCAAATTTGAACTCAGAGCTCCCTGATGTCAGATTCAGCCCTCTATCCATTATAACCCTCTGAGACAGGGACATTTTATAGATGATCAAAACAAAAGTAGCAGCCCTTAATTATATTCTGTCTGTTCTTGTTCTTTAATTAATAATACTTCGAAATTATGTAGCACTTTTGCCCAGTCAGTCAATGAAGAAACTTTTCTGAAGCCCTTGCCATGCATCAGGCACTATGAAGTAGGTAGTAAAAGTAATTATTCTTTTCTATCATATTTACAAGGAAACAGGATCAGAAAAGGGTTCCACAGCTGGTAAATGCCAGACCTGGATTAAAAGTACTTTTATAGCAATTATGGAACCTAATAGGGGCAGCTAGGTGGTATAGTCAATAGGGCTGTGGAGTCAAGAAGATCTGTGTTCAAATCCTGCCTCAGCCACTAGCTGTGTGACCCTGGGCAAGTCCCTTAACCTCAACTGCCTCCAAAAAGTGGGCGGGGGGGATTAAAAAGCAGTCTGGTGACTCAGTGGTAGAGTGCTGGGCCTGGAGTCAGGAAGATCTGAGTTCAAATTTATTCTATCACTTGCTGGCTATGTGATCCTGGGCAAGTCACTTAACCTTTTAACCTTAGTTTACTTCTCTGTAAATAGAGGGGGAATCTATATTACACCTTCTCACAGGGTTGTTTTAAGGATGGAATAAGATAGTTTATAGGAAGCACTTTGCAAACTTTAAAGCACTATATCAAAGCTATTATTGTTACTACTACTGCTGCTGCTACTGAAGAGGGTACCCACTAAGAGGGGACCCCAAAACACCAACACGCAGGGTCCTGCTGAATGAATTCGACTCAAGTCTTCTCAGCCAAAGAAAAGTACAATTTATTAAAAGTTCCCTTGCATTAGACAGAGTAAGCCTGTGCTAGGTCATTCTATGGTGCTCTCGCCCGCATGGAGACAAGATGGGGTCTTATATACAGAAGGTTGTGGGAGGAATCTAGGGATGGTCTAGGGGAGGAGTTTGGGGAGGGTCTTCAGGGGAAGTTAATGAGGTCAATGAGTAATTAAGGGTGGGAGGTAGCTGGAGGCTACAGACTATCGTGGGTTAGGCTGGTTCCAGGGTGTATTGATATTTTGATAGGCTCAGGGGTAGGAAGTAGATGAACAATGGAGGGTTAGGCTAGTAGTTAGCAGTTAGTTACTAGTCATTAGATAAGGTTTATTGCCTCATCCAAATGCCTCATCAAATGAGACAATTTAATCCAGAGTCCCAGGGAGGTTCCCAGAGCCTGTACCTCAAGGACTCAAGGAGAGGTCAAGGGGGCTCCCAAAGCCCATATCTCATCACTACGATTGTTTCTTGTCCTTGGTTCTCGAAGAGGACCATGACATTAGGGAGATGATGACTTGACTTGCAGTTGACTTTGATTTAAGTGAGGCAGGGCTCTGCAAGGTCACCAGCCTCACTTTCTCCTCCAGAGCCATCTGGGTCCAGTGTCTAGATATAGTGGCCCAGCACTGCTGTAATGACAAGACCAGACCAAGGCAGCTAGGTGGATGACACTGGGTAATCACCAAATCACTCAGCCTCAGTTTCCTTATATGCAAAATGGGAATAATAATTGCACCTACCTCCCAGAATTGCTGTGAGGGTAAAATGAGATAATATTTGTAAAGAAATTTGTAAATTTTTACATGTGCTATATAGATGCTAGCTGTTAGCAAATAAAAAAGAAAGATAAAAGACAAGGTGGATTGTGATGCGTGGATGGAAGGAGGGAGTTCTAACTAAGGGGCACAGCCTCTGCAAAGGCACGGAGGGAGGAACTGGCCAGAGGTGTACTGGAGCAGGTCACAACTGGAGCCAATTGTTAAATTTTTCAGTGTGAGCATTTACATCTTGGGAATTGGCAAATGCTATAAATCAGGACACGTTGTTTTGCTGACTGTCTAGTGAGAAATTGTTAATAAAGCGAATGATACTTAAAGGTGTGCCATGCTTGCATATATTTTGCTTTTCCTGAAAGGCTGTTGTTAAACATTTTCTAGCACATCCAGGGAATGCAGTTTGGCTGAAATTTAGAGCACTCCAAGGTGAAGTAAAACTTAACTTACTTAAGGGGGAGCCAAATCTTGCAGAAGACAGGAGCCCCTCTCTCTCCCTCTCCTGGTCGCTTTCACGTCTCTATGGTTGATAGAGAGCTGTCCTATGAACTAGACGCCTCTTCGAGAACGGCCAATACGAAGACGATTCTGGAATCACATGGTTAGGATCTGACCAATTATCGGTTGCCTTCGCTAAGGCACGCCCCTTTCTGCTCCCACCTTCGGCCTTAACTCACAGCCCGCGCAGGCGCCAGGTCCTTTGGGTTCGGCGCTGGTCTCGGGGTAAGTTGAACCTTTTGGCGGGAGGTGGGAGTAAAGGAAATTGGCCGCTGTGATGACAACTATCAAAGCGTGTTAGACTACTGACTACCGTGAAGTGAATCGGAGTCTGAGCCAAGGCCCTGCCGAATGCCTGGGTCGGGATTCCCCCACTTCGGTGACTTCACTGACTTTGCCCTTGTCCCCCCAGGTCCCAGCGTGTCCGGACTTCGCGATGGATCCGTTCTGCGCACGCGCGCAGCCACGACCTCCGCCACCCCTCCCCCTCGTGTAAAAGCTCCCAATAAAAAAGGTTCCCAAGGTCTCAGCTTCGTGTCGCTTCTGTGTCTGCTTGACGTCGGTCGCACTTGCCTTTGAACCCGTGGAATGCCTGTGCCGTGGTATCCCGGGCCAAGCAGCAGTGCCAGAGCAGCTCGGCTTGTTCATAACTGGTTCCGCTTAGCCCACATTTGAGCGGTTCTTTTAAGGACAAGCGACAAATGGCGCGACTCCCCTCGGGGGAGGGGCAGCTGAACTGCTAAGCACGTGGTTGTTGGGAGGAAGCCCCTGGAGTCAGACCAATCCTGGGGGGGGGGGCTGGAATAGATCCTCCTCCCTCCTGGAGCTGGCCTGTGTAATCCCGGATAGAACATTGTTAAAAGCCATAGCCGGGGTGTTTGGGCTGCACTAGCCGAGGGGTCCGGGTCCGGGCCCAGCCTGGCGCGCTCGGTCATGGGGGAGAACTGGCGGCTCAGGTTGGGAAGCCTTTGAGCAAAGTGCTTGCAGACCAGTTTTTACTGCTTCTAAAGGGGGAGACGAGCGGGCTTTTATCTTCCCAGAGCTTAGCCCCGGGGCTGACACACAGGAGCTTAATAACAGGAAAGAGGAATGTTGGATGTTCTGCCGCATTGAGGGGGTTGGTCCCCCCTGGGGGGAAAGACTCGAGACAAAACAGCACCCACTTTTTTTGCCCCGGACAGCAGGAATGGGCCATTCAATTTAACTTTGGTGCTTCTCATGGGAGCGTTAGGAGGAATCCTGGAGGAGACATTTTGGGGGTTGGCAAAATGTCAAAGGTTTGCAAAATATATGCAAGGCACAAGGAGGATGAGGGTTTTAGTGGGGATATTGCTCATGTCCCTCCATCTGATCTCGTCCTTAAAGCTCTCCCTAAGCCAGTGCCCCTTTCATGAATGCACTGTGGGCACTAGCAGTCACTCACCTCTGGCATCTGCTACTTAAAATCATTCAGGCCTTAGCTGATTTTAGCCCTTCCTGGCAGTCTTTGGCTTTTCACCACTATTCTCTCCCCTCCCTTTTTAGTTCTCTACTTTTTTTTTAATCATTTTGTTTACCTGTAGCCTTCCAGAAACTTGCTTGACTTGGCTGATTTTAACCGAGATAGAGTGAGTCTTGTAGGTGGGATTATAGCTGGGAGGAGGAAGTCAGGAGGCTCTAGAAAAAGCCAAGTGTGTATCACCAGTAAAAATTTCTGGAGAAACCGCCCTCAAGCCTTTACACTGAGGCAAGCTAGTGTTCCCTTTTGTGTCCTCAGTACCAGGCATGCAGTAGGTGCTTAATATTTTACAGCAAATGACATTGAGAGAAGCTGGGGTAGGGGAGGAAAAAGCATTTGAAGTGTCTCCTGCGGAAGATGCATACATTGGAGATCAGAGAACCACATCTTGTAGATTCCAGTTTCTATGCTTTTGAACGGTTTCAGTCTCTTGTTCATTCAGGACCACTGAATGTCCCGTCCCCTGTCCCCACTCTCGTGACATTATCGTGGTTTTAATTGTGTCTGAAGTTTATTTGGACCTGAGCTGTGGACCCCAAGGACCCATACTGCCGTGGAGGTAGTTCATGTCCAAAATAATTCACCTAACCCTCACCCCCACTCCTTAAGTCAGGTCTGTTTTTGACTCTTGCCATTCGACCTACACCAAAGCAGTGGCTAAAACATTTTTATTTCTGTGACCTCAAATCTGCTCAGTCATCACTGGTCACCTGAACTGCTGAAACACCCTAGCCTAACTGCATTTTCTCCTGCCTCCTGTCCTGTACTTAGAGGCCAAAGTAGTTTTCCCAAAAGTGCAACATGGACCCCGTCACTCCATTGTTCAACAAACTCCAGTATCTTCTTTTACCTCTAGAATAAAGTGGCACTTAAGTCAGTGTGGTTCTCCACCCCCCCCCCCTTTCTAATGTTATTTCCTCGTTAACAAGCATGTAGTGCCTACTTGGTGGGAATATAAATGAAAGGCAAAAAGAACCCTGCTTTTGAGGAACTCTGGCCAATAGGGGACATGACTTGCAAATAAATAGTATAAACTATATACAGGATAAATTGGAGAGGATCTTAAGTATTGCATACTGGAGGGCACACACCCCTCCTTGGACTTACCCCTGGGAAAAGTGTGAATTATGAAGACCTGGGTTCAGATCCCCCTATTTTACCATCTTTGTTCTGACCATCACTTAGCCATTGTTTCCTCATCTGGAAAATGGGGCTGGAGGTAGGATGGATTTGATAATCTCTTGAGCCCTTTCCAGTCCTAAATCTTGTGACTCCAAATGGCATTGGCAGTCCCTCCTTACAAAGATCTCCTTGGAATCCCTAGGTTCAAGCCTTATATAACCTACAGGAAGCTTTTCCCAGTCACCTCAGCTGCTAATCTATGTATATATGACTCATTAGAATGTATCAATCCCCTTGAGGGCCTTTTTATTTTTGGCACTTGGGCCAAAAAAATCCTAATTTAAATATTTGTTGTTCAGACCTTTCATGTCCAACTTTTATGACCCTATTTGGGGTTTTCCTGACAGAAAATGGTTTGCCATTTTCTTCTCTAGTTCATTTTACAGATGAAACTGAGGCAAAGAGGGTTAAGTGACTTGCCCAGGGTCACACAAATTGTCTGAGGTCAGATTTGAATTCAGGAAGAAGTCTTTCTGATCCCAAGGCCATGGTCTATGCACTGGACCACCTAGCTGCCTTAATTTAAATATTAATTTAAGTAAATAAACTGAAATAAATGTGGGCTTTTCAAACAACAAGCATGTTTATATGGCAAGAAGAACAGATGAAATTAAAATATGTGGCTTTTAAAAAAATGTTTCACTGATGGCTCTTTGGCATTGTAGTCACTACCCTTCTCTCCTCACTCACTCCCCAAGAAAAAACTAGAAACCAGTAAATAGTCTGTCAAGCAAAACAAAACACGCTGAGCTTGTCTAAAAATGTAGGTCATGTTCTACACCTCTAGTCCCTCGATTTTCTGCCAAGAGGTGAAATGCACAACTCATGGTTATGTGTTGATTATAGTTGGGTTTTTTGTTTGTTTGTTTCTTTTTTGCTTTTTGGAGGGGGAAGGTAGGATTAAGCGACTTGCCCAAGGTCACATGGCTAGTAAGTGTTAAGTGTCTGAGGCTGGATTTGAACTCAGGTCTTCCTGACTCCAGGGCCGGTGCTCTATTCACTGCACTACCTAGCTGCCCTAAGTTTTTCATTTTTTAAGTCATATTGTAACCTATTCTGGTTCTGCTCACTTAGTTCATACAAGTCTTCCCACAATTCTTTAAGTTTATTCCTTTTGTCATTTTTTTTTCAGAAACAAAATATTACATTCATATTCCCTGATTTGTTCGGCCATTCTCTAATTTATGGGCATCTACTTTGTTTCCAAAAAGCTAACACAAAAGTGCTTGCCAGAAGTATTTTTGTCAATAGGAGTTCTTTCTCTCTTTGGTCTTTGGGATGTTTGCCTAATGGTATCACTGTCAAAGGGACAGTTTAGGGACCTTTGGAGCACAGTTCCTATTCCCATTAAAAAAATACCTTTAGCCATTTATCTATGGGGAAATGGTTCTTGTTCTTATGTTTGTATCAATCCCCTAATATTTAGAGTTTCAGACCATTGGTGATAATAGTTAAGATTTTCTTTTCCCCGTAGTTAACTTTCTAACTGCATTGATGTTTATGTAAAAACTTTTCTATATAATCAAAATTTGTGATTTTATGTCTTGATCCTCAGTCTCTTGTTTGATTAATAATCCTCTCCCTATCTATACTTGTAAAAAGCACCTCATTCCTTGAGGAGTTAGAGTAAGGGTTCTTAATGAGGGCTCTATGAACTTTTAAAAACTGTTGTGATAACTTAACATAATTGATTTTTGTAGACCTCTGTATTTTATTTTGTGCACTTGAAAACATTCTCTGAGGAATCCACAGGCTTCCCCAGACTTCGAGATGGGTCCATGACACAAAAAAGGTCAAGAGCAGGGTGGCTAGGTGGTGAAGTCAATAGAGTCAGGAGGATCTGAGTTCAAATCCGGCCTCAGACACTTGACATACTTACTAGCCGTGTGACTTTGGGCAAGTCACTTAATCCCAATTGCCCTCCAAAAAGCCAAAAAAAAAAAAAAAAGGGTCGAGTTGAGAATGAGCATCAGGGAGTGAGTTCCAGCTCTATGTTGCCAATGTCCAAACGGGGCATTTCCAACAAGATGCCATCACTGTGGAGATTCTGCCTCCACGACCTTCTCTGTCTACTTACAGGACTGTTCCCCTCATTCAGGTACTAACCACTTTTTCCTTAGGCTACTGAAATAGCCCCATAACTTATCTTGTTCTAAGTCTTTTCTCCTCTCAATCTTCTACTACTGCCAGTGGTATGTTCCAGTGTCAGGTCTGACCATGAGAGGTTCCAGTGGCTTCTGTTTCTAGGATAAAATGCAAACTCCTCTGTCATTAAAAGTATTTCCATAATCTGACTACATTTCTAGGTTGATTACATCCCCCTTCATATGCTTTATATCTGAGTCTTAACTGGCTTCCTCCTATTCATTTACAATATTCCATCTCCATTCTTTTGTATGGTCCAGTTCCTGGAATATATTCCTTCTTCAGTCCTTCAAAGCCCACAGCCACCACTCTCCACATGTGGGTATTCCTAATACCCCATCTATAGCTGCTAGTGCCTCCCTTAAGAAATTACCTTGTATTTATTTTGCATATGTTTTAAATTTACTTCTGTGTACATGTTTCCCCTCCTTAATACGAAAGGTATCTTGCATTTTGCTCTATATTACCAGCATTTGGTAGAGTGCCTAGCACAAAGTAGGCAGTTAATAAATGTAAACTGATCAGTTTCCCATGATTCTGATAGGTTTCTTACAAATCTTCCCATGTCATCAAAGTATTTGGGGAGGGGATCTTCAAGTAGGCATAGTTGACTCTTACTCTTTGTATCCATGGCCTATCATGTTCAGAGACTGGGAATGTAGCACCTGGGTCTTTTTTTCAGAACCCTGAGACCAACCATCAAGAAAGCTTATATAACGATTGTATAGGTATAGCCTATTTCACATTGCATCCCATTTTGGGGAGGGGGGAAAATTTAGAACTCAAAGTCTCATAAAAGTGAATGTTGAAAACTATAAATAAATAAAAAAGAAAACAAAAAGATAGTCCAAATGTACTTGTGCCATTTTCACTTTCGTGGGTTGAGGGCCAAGAGGTGAGAAGATTCTCAGGTTCAAGGTGGGAAGATGCTGGAATGATTTCCATTGAGGGGTAGAGGTTCATTACCCAGGGGATTGGAGGTGATGATTCTCCAGGAGGTTCAGAAGAATGTGCCAAGGTTTATCCTTTCAGTGATGATACTATGCTTGAGCATTAGGTTATGACAGCTGACAGTCTATTTAGAGATGATTGGATTGTTTGATTTACTCAGACACCCTCGAATTTTATTTTTTGCTTTTTGGAGGGGGGGAGGCAGGGCAATTGGGGTTAAGTGACTTGCCCAAGGTCACACAGCTAGTTAAGTGTCTGAGGCTGGATTTGAACTTAGGTCCTCCTGACTTCAGGGCTGGTGCTTTATTCAGTGTGCCACCTAGCTGCCAGGAAGATATTTTTTGAGGACCAAAAAAAATCCAATCCCATGAAAAGACAGATTACAAATATACTTGAAAAGGATACAAGTGTATAGAACTAAATGTTAAGTGGTACATTAGCATCCTATGCAATGTTACTAGCTGTGTAACCCTGGCCAAGCCACTTCACCCCACTCTGCCTCAGTTTTCTTTATCAGCAAAATGGGGACAAAAATAGCACCTACCTCCCATGGTGGTTGTGTGGATGAAATGAGAGAATATTTGTAAAGTGGTTTGGCAAACCTTTAAGTGCTATGTTAGTGTTGGCTACTGTTATGTTATGTTATGTTATGGCATGAGATTCAATTCAACACTCATTAAGTACCTACTATGT
This sequence comes from Gymnobelideus leadbeateri, assembly GCA_011680675.1. Classification (NCBI taxonomy): domain Eukaryota; kingdom Metazoa; phylum Chordata; class Mammalia; order Diprotodontia; family Petauridae; genus Gymnobelideus; species Gymnobelideus leadbeateri. The sequence continues at coordinate 1,974,639 of WOXC01007519.1, read as the reverse complement.
ACTAGGAACCACGCTAGGTACTGGGAACACAATGATGACAAAACTATACAGTTTCCCACAAACATTCTGCTGCGACTTAGTGGCTCTTACCTAACACAGGTGAGCACATAATTAAAGTGACAAGCAACAGGGAGCTGGATTTGCAGGTTACATTCCAAAGCCAGGCAATCTTCGAATCTATTCTCTGGTTCTATGAGCTAAGCAGGGTCAAGGAAAAATCAATGAGCTGCTCAGGTATTAGACATGAGATATTTATTTTGTGAGACAATGCAAGTGATTGTAATTCCCCACATACTTCCAATTAAGTGCAATAGGAGACAGTCGTGTAATCTCTACACAATAATGCACCTCATCCTTTTATTTTTAGTTATTGCACAAAAATCAAATCATGAAGACCAGTGAACAAGACATTCGGACTTTATGAAAGGCAGCTAAGCCTACATAATGAGAAATTAGAACTGGACACAAACTGGAATGGTCAAGGAATAGGAATTTAGTCAGATAGAATGCAATTAAAAGTAACCAAAATAAGTGTTCAAATATAATTTTCTTCAATATATTAAAAGCTCTCTTCAAATCACATTCAGGCAAGGTGCACATTTTTGTTTTGTTTTTTTTTCTTTTTTAAACCCTCCACTATTAGTTTTGTCACGTTAGGCATGTATGGTAAATTATCCAAAGTTACACAAAATAATTTTGATTTGGGTCGAATGCTGCTTTGAACACAATGTAAAAAATAAAGTTGACTTTCTGAAACTAAATTAACATTCTGACACAAATACACAAAGTAAAATTTGGCAACATTAAGGAAATGTCACAAATGCTTATTCTCAGCTATGTAGTGTTCCAATACACAAACTTTTGGTTTTAAATCTCACGACAGGGTAAGAATTCAGGAGCAGTTTTCTTTCCATTTTTGGCCATTATTTAGAAAAAGAAACTGTTCCTAAAACCAGTTTACAATGAATTTTAGTAAGCATTTTAATTCCTATATAAAACTTCCAGGTATAACACAGTAAACACTGGATGGGAAGCCTGTAAAGTACGAAGGTCATCCCACTCCCCATGGTATCAAGATTCTCTTTCTACAAACAGAAAAATTGGATTTTTCTGGTCACTGGGTGCAATGTTAGACATTTTTATATGTGCTCATGTTTCAAAAAACATTCAGAGAAATTACAAAGCACTGTGATTGTACCTCACTGGTAAAAGGCTTGGTATGGTTTGATCTCATGGCTTTGCCTGTTTCACAGAAGCCCAACATCCCACCCTGGCTGAGAGTGTGTTAGTGTGTGTGTGTATATATTTTATGGCTACTTGCTTCCAAAGATGCGCAATTTAATGTGAAAAAAAGTTGCTAGGCCCTATCTCCTTACTGCCAATGAAATCAGTCACAAAGCAACCCCCACCCGTCATCAGAATCACTGAGAGTGGGGTTTGTGACGGTCCCACACAACCCAAACAGTTCCTTTGTACTGACTGAGGCTGCCTGAGGACCAGCCCTGAGGAGCTGAGGAGAGATGGTATCTTCCCTTCCCTCTAGGCTCACCCTCTTTTTGCTTCCTATTTGTCCTTTCGTGGCCAAGGCATTTTTTGTAGTCCAGGGAGGCATTAACTCCAGCTCTTATCTGTTGTGTGCTTAGAACTTCTGGATGGGCTGGGGCTGTTCTTTCATCCTCTGCCCCAGGCAAACCTTCACAGCTGACCCAGGCAGAGATGCCTCACAGTGGAATGGGAACAGGCAGGCAGAGACATGGCAGAAGCAGGCCTTTGGGGGGAATCTCTGGCACAAGTGAAGGGCACAACTACAAAAGAACCAAAAACCTTGATGATTAATCAATCTCATAATACTGTAAACCGCAGGTCTTGACACGTCACAGTTGATCAGCGGCGGCTTCCATGGGTGGATCTTGGAGCAGACAGGAAGCTGATCGGGGATCCATGGCCGAGTGCATTATTGGGATATAGACATCATCCATGTTTGGCATGACAAAAATTTTCTGTAAAAAGCACAAAAGAAAACGTGTAATGGATTTAGAAATTAGGAGTCTGCCAAAGAAGTTCCTTCTGTTTTCCCTAGCAAGTAAGTCATCCTACCCCATTCCACTTTCATCAGATTCATGTCACAGACTTTCTCTACACATTCTCAACTTCTCATTTCTAAAGTAATGATTTTAAAAAGTAACCTAGCAACAATTTTCATCTAGTAAGCTTAGTAACTGGCCTGGATGTCTGACCAAAGCTTAGGATTTTTACCAGTTACTCAACTGAATTCTACCATAACAAAACAGTATAAAAGTTCAAATTCAATATACTGGGACTTTTTTTTTTCTGTATACTTTTCTAAAATCCCTTTATATAGAAAGTAAAGGCTCAAAATTGTTCTAAAGGGCTATCAAATTACCAAGGAATTGGCATGTTAGAGTTTTAAAATTCAATTCTAAAGTTATAAATTCTATTTACACCTATTTTTCTTTGGCCTTTCACAGCCAATCTTCCAGAAAAAAATCCTTGTGCCTCCACTTCCTCAGCTCCCAGTCCCTTCTCAACACTCCTTGCAATCTGGTTTCCAACCTTACCACTGACTGAAACCACAAAGTTACATGGATTTCTCAGCCGCTAAATTTCACAGTCCTTTCCAATCTTTATTCTACCTGAGTCTCCTCCCTCGATTTCTGTGACACTGTTCTCACCTGGTTCTCTTCCTGCCCACAGCTGATCTTTCCTGACTCCTCTGCTGGATCGTCATTTAGTCGAGCAGGAGTTTGCCAAGGCTATAAGGTGGGCCCTCCTCTCTTCCTTCTTTACTCTCCTTCTTTCTGTGAACTCATTTGGTGCCATGGGTTCAAATTTAAGTTCTACAGATAATGCTCAAATCTATATATCTATTTTTAGGTTGTCTCCTGACCCACAGCTCTACCAGCACGACCTACGGAGACTCAATAGAACTCAATAAAACCAAAGCAGATCTGATAGAGGAGCACAGATGTAAAGCTTAGATCAGGTAGTCCAACCCATCATTTTACCAATGATGAAATGGAGACCTATGGAGGTTAAATAACTTGGCTAACATCATGAAAGGAATAATGAGTGGCAGATGAGAGAATCACACTCCTCTGTGCCTTCCCACTTTGCTCCACACTGCTCCCCAAACTCACTCTTCCTCCCAACTTCCCTATTTCTGTTTTGGTCACCCTGGTCCACAACCTTGGAGTCTTCTGCTGCTCTCTCATCCTCTTATATAGCAGCAGCTGATAAGTCTTATACAATCAATCTCACTGCTTTGCTGGAATCTGTCCTCTTGTCTTTTCTATATCTTAGGTCAGGTAGTCACCGGTTCTTACTTGGACCCCTTTTTGTTTTTGGTCTGGACTACTTCCTTGACCTGTTAACTGTTCTCTCCCCTCCCTAATCCACCATCCACACAATTGCCAAAATAATCATGCCACTCCTCCCCTGATAAAAAAAACCTTCAGTAGCTCCCAATTGCCTCTAGGATAAAATTCAGATTCTTCCTGATCTGGCTCCACTCTGCTTTTCCAGACATTTCACATTACAGTACTCCCTGCTCTAACCTTGTAATGGTAATGGAAATTTGAAGATCTTCCCTGCCCCTTAATAGGCTGAATGTAATTACACGGAGCCTGTGGTGGGAGGAGTCTACCGAATGGGTGGAGCAGGAAGTTGGGAGTCAGAGCAGTTAGATGGAGGGAGGAGAGAAGACACAGGCAAAGAGACAGCTAGGCTTATAAGTGTTTGTGGAAAGGCTAAAGGTATGGTGTTGCTCTCTGCTCTCAACTTCTTTGTTGCTATAATGGATTTGACTTTCTGGTGCTGAATAGATGTTTTGCTTCTGTCTTCTATATGAGAGTCTATAATATCTTTGAGATTCAAAATTATGCTGGTATATTCATAGTCACCGTAGGTGCTGTGAATATTGCATTGGCACTACACCCCTGAACTTTACATTCCATACCTGTGCTTCCCAGAGGCTACACCCTTCGAGCCTGGAATGGGCTCCTGCCTCACCTGTGTCTTAGAATCCTCAGCCCAGCTACTCGCTCAGACTGGACAGCTTTTTCAACCACCCACTCCCAGGTGTGGGTATGCTCTTCTTTCTTTATGGACGTTAGTACTGATCACTGCTTGTGGATCAAGTGATGTGTTCCCCTCGTGGAAGACACTAAGTCCTTTGAGATCAGGGACTTCTTTGTCTTAGCATCCCCAATGCTTTGCTCCCAGTGGTGCTTAATAAATGTTTATTAAATTGAACCAGTGTTGCCTCTAGTGCAGAGATGCATTTGCCACCAAATGAAGGAACTGAAATGGGAAGAAGAAACTCAACAAGTCTCTTAATTTTTAAATTCCTCAAATTCAAAGAGTCTTCTTTCCATCTGCTACAGTAATGTAGCTCTAATCTAATTTGCTGCAAGTATCATGAGTGGTTTCACAAAATGGATAGGAAGTTTGCTTAGTAGGTGACTTCAAAGACCCTTAATAACTAAAATTCTATCATTTTATGAGACTGAAATGTTCCTTAGCATCTGCGGGCTAAGATACTCATGGAATTAGGGAAGACTGAGTAACTCCCATACTTAACCACCCAGGTGCTTAGGAGCCTAGAAAAAATGGAATAGACCTGGAGTAGGCTGAGCTAATTCCAGATCGATCTGGGATACAACTGTGGTTCCAATAGGTAAGGAGAATATAAAAACAGTTTTAGCATTCTGGTAGAGAGCTCCTGATCCTTGCTGTGACTGTACTGGTCAGTAACATTTACTGTTTGTACGGCTAAGAAATGAAAAATTTCGCAATGATTCAAAGACTAGATGACACAACAAATGTACCTGAAATTCCTGTTCCAGTTTCTTCTCTATCCAATCAGTTACATGAACTATAGTCACTTCTCTCTCACCAAGTTTTGGCCGAGCCTTCAGTTCCACATGTGGTGGCTTTCGAAAGCCATACCTTTAAAGAAAATCCAAATACAGAAATACAATTTCTTCATAAGCAAAGATCTCTGGGGAGAGCTACAACTAAAATATGCACTATGAATGAAAAATAAGAGTGTTTTTAATACCACTTAAAATATGACCTTATAGCGGGGGTAAAGACAAACCAAAATAATAACTGATTAAAATGCTGTCAGAGATACAAGTACGGAAAGCTCCTGCTAATTCCCTTTTGGTCCTTTAAATATCACTGTGCTATCTATAATACCAAATGAATGAATGAAAGCCCATTTCAATTTTGCCACTGATTTCCTCAGAATATACTTACAGAAACAATAATAGCATATGGCAAAGAGACTGCTGTCATTCCTGCTTTAGAGTTCTGTGGTGGATGTTGAAAGGCCAGCCAGAATGAAAGTGCTCTAATCACTGACAGGTTCTAGAATGACTTAACAGCACTGGTTCCTGGTAGTTTTTGTTGGCTCTGACACTGAAAAGCTGCATTTGCAACTTTGGAATGACCTCATAGGTCAGCACTTTAAAACAAAAAGTGTTGTTTTTAAAAAATGTCTTTTATCTAGATACCCCAGTTATTCTAGTTATTTCCCACCTCTCCTGTGATAAAAATAATTAAGTGGAAACATTCAATACAGTAATTATATCTAACAATGTATACAGTATCTGTCTCTCAGTTTCTCATTTCTCTGAGAGGGAAGAAATGTTTCTTACTTTGGTTTCTCACTCAGTCTGATTTCCTCTTGGCATTTCCTCTTGTTCACTGTGTAGTCACTGTGTATTCTGTTCCTTCGGTTCTGCTTATTTTTCTCTTCATCAGTTCAAGTAAATCTTCACACCTTTCTCTAAAACCCTCATATTCATCCTTCTTACTGCACAATAATATTCCATCACATTCATGTACCACACTGTTTTTAGCCATTCACCAACTGATAGGCACTCACTTTGTTTCCAGTTTTTGCTATTATCTAGTGCTGATATGAGTATTTTGGTCTTGGGTTCCCTGCCTCAGATTTCCCCTCCCCCTCATCCCTCTTCCACACAGCTGCCAATATGATATTCCTAATATGCAGATTTGACCATGCCAGACCAGTCCCCTATGCCAGAAGCTTCAGTGGCTCCCAGAGCTTGCCTACAGGATGAAAGATAAACTTCAATCTCCTCTTTTTGACATTTAAAGCCCTTCTCCATCTGGCTCCAGCCTATCTTTGTAGTCTGATCATACGTTACCCCCACTAACTCATTCTATACTCCCACCAAATTGTCCCATTTTCAGCACCTCATACGATAACATTCCAGCCCTCATCTCCAGGCCTTTTTACAGGCTCCCCCTCCCCCAGAATGTTTTCCCTCTTCCTCTCTGCCTCTTGGAGACTCGAGCTCCCTTCCAGGACCAGCACAAGTACTACCTCCCTCAAGAGGTTCTCCCAATTGTTGGTTCCCCTCTCTGCCACTATGACATATTTATTTTGGGTATTGTTTACATTTATTTATTTGTGACCTAGCTGTAACCCAGTAGAATGTAAGGTCCTTGAGGGCAGGAATTACCCCAGCTTTGTATTTGTATTGTGAATACCTAGTACAGAGTAGGTGCTTAATAAATGCTCGATTATGAGGCGGCTAGGTGGCGCAGTGAGTAGAGCGCTGGCCCTGGAGTCAGAAGGACCTGAGTTCGGTTCTGGCCTCAGACACTTAATGCACACACAAACAAAAACCTAGCCGTGTGACCTTGGGCAAGTTACTTAACCCCAATTGCCCTCCAAAAAGCAAAAAAAAAAAAACAAAAACAAAAACAAAAAAAAATAAATGCTCGATTAACAGATATATACTTGGCCCTCATCTCTGTCTTTGACTTCCTTGGAGTATATGCCCAGTAGTTCAATTTCTGGGTTAAAGGGTATGGACATTTTAAAAACAACTAACTCCCAGAGCCTTTAGCAACTTAGGTCCCCTTGCCAGGCAGTCAGTCCAAGTCTTGCCAGAATGACTATTCTGCTTGTATAATTTAAAAAAACCAACAAAACAAAACCTGCAACCTCGAAGAGTCAGACAATTTTGCAGCTCTATCAGCATTTCTTCAAAAGTGTCTGTCCTCCCCTTCTTCTCACATTATTTGGACTGCTTCCCCACTATCTCCTCCTTTACTGTCTTCTCACTGCCTGAGCCAGACCCCCCCCCCAACTTAGTCCTATCCCTTCCTGTCTTCTCTAGCAGGCTGTACCCACATTTTCCCCCCTTCACTCTTTTCTCTTCGAACTCTCCTTGTTCCCTGGTGCCATATTTCCCCATCCTTCAAAAACCACTCAATAGATCATGCCATCCCACAGCATGGCTTTGATTGAGGAGAGTGCAATGGGAAAGGAACAAGAGTAAAAACAGTATTTTTGAAAATTAGATCATTTTTTACCTTACACAGCTTACAGATCAATTCTGGCAGAGAATAGAATTAGTATCCAGAATCTCTAATTCAACAAATCTCCCTCCCCTACTGGTGTGTGCTCAGAACTCCTGGCAGTCCCTCATCCAACCTGTTCTAGGAAGATGATGTCTTACTGAGTGATGAGTCCTGGTGCAAGGGACAATGATGTGACAGGATTGGGGCAAGTGTAGCCATAGATAAAATCCTCTTCTCTATTACAACATAGTTCAAGACTGGCATGACCTGGCAAGGGGGCATATGAAGCCAACTACCATGCACTTGGTCTCCCACTCACTGAAATGGAGACTTTTTTCTAATGTATGAGGACCAATTCAATGTGATTTAATCTTCTGCAAAAGAATGTGGAACCAAAACCTAATTAACTACCACTACACTAAACCATGATGAATTGATGAAAAAATTTTTGGATTTCCTATGGTTAGGACTGTGCTGCTTTCAATAATCTAACAATTAAGCATGTTAGGACCTTCTAACCCCAAAGTAAAGATATCTGAAAGGAAGAGCACAGTCTTGCTTTACATACCATATTCGGTCAGTTGGAGGAGGTGGAATGTTAACTGCTAAGGTTCCTTTACACTCTTGTATTTCAACAGTCAGAAGCAGTGGAGTATTCGAGACTTCCTCAATCTTCTTTTTAATAAACTCTGTCTCAGTTGCTTTTTGGAAATATTTTGATTTGGTGATTTTGTCCACAAATCTCATAATCTTACTTGTCCGGTATCCTCCAACATACCTTCAAATTTAGAATAGGAAAAATTGAATTACTATAATAAGCTCTGTTCTTTTAGAAACATTTAGTTCTAGTGGCACATGAGTGAAAACCTTTATTTACACTGTCTATATTCTGACTTAGAGATAGCTGGGGCCTAGGGGAAAGAGTTGGCCTTGAAACCATGAAGACCTGGGTCCAAGTCTGACCTCTGATACATACTGGCTGTGTGACCCTAGGCAAGTCACTTAACAGCTCTATGAAGAGAAGATGCTAACCTAAACTGACAGAATTAGTTTTCCTATAACAATGTATTCATAGGTTTAGTCCCTACCCCTCTCTTCCATTTTGAGAGGCAGCTATTCCCTAGAGTACTGGCCATGGTGTGCAAAGAACTGAATATACAAGATGTGACCCAGCAAATGCTCCCAATGATCCAGGCAACTCTGAAGACTCTGTAAGTTACAGATGAGTTGTCCAGCTACACAATCTATGATCTGCATGAGTGGAAGAGTTTCCTTATAGAAAATTTGCCACACCAATGAAATCACAGGTCTGTATAAAAAAATGCTCCATCTACTCTGAGAAGATAGTAAAAAAAAATACACAAGATTTGGAAAAAAAAATACGCAAACAGCATATTTCATCATGGCCAAAAATATCTCACACATTAAAAAAAAAAAACCTCTCAGATATTACAATATAGTCAGAATACTATAATAACATTCTTGTTAAATCACTGTTAAAACAAGTGACATCAATGACCACAAATTTAAATTTAATTTTAATCTCACCCAATCACCACCATCTGCTTTTAAAGTTCAAATCACATGTATATATTCTCTCCCACCCAGACTGACAACTCTGATAATAGGTGCTATGGGGTTAATTTTAGTGGTATTTCCCTTCTCTACAGCATTTAGTGGCAGTCTCTACAATCACTGGAGTAGCCAACAAATAGCTTCTTTTCCAGTTCATGTTGAAAGCCTGACATTCTCATACCATCATCACGTAGTGCCTACTCAATGGCCTATGGTCCCCTAACCAGCACTTCTTAAACTGTGGGTTTCTACTATATGGGTTCATGACCCACAGTTTAAGAAGTGCTGATAGGGGTTGAGAATAGAAAAAGTTTAAGAAGCCCTGCCCTAAATGAAGCAGGAATGAAATGTTACACAGCTTTAACTAAAAAGTCAGTAGCTGGTAGAGTGGCAGGATAGGGAACTGGGTTTTTATGTCTCATTTTCTAGTGGAAAAAATGCTCTAAAAAGCATATTTTGTTTTAGGAAATCTCTAGTTTTGAGATAGAATGCACAAGCACACCATGTCTAGGGAAATAATAAGTAAAAGAATAGAGTTCATAAGCAGACACTTCAAATGAGGGCAGCAAAACTTTAGTATTAGCCCATCTGACCTAATGATTCTTTGCCTCATACATAAGATTTCATAAGTGAAAGGGGTATAAATTTTCCTTTAAGCAAGTACTGAATCACTTGATTTCTTTATAGTGATCTCTTGGATTCTAGTCAAAGTATCAAGTGTTGTGTTTACAATGAGCTCCTAAAAAAGATAACACCCAAGAAGACATAACTTTAAGAGTGGCTCCCTGAAATGCTATTAGATCACCCAAATCTTCAACCTCCACTGAAGGAGGTGACCCTAGGATTTCTGCTGAAGAACTAGAAATCAGAGTTTCCATGAACCAAACATAGGGAGGAGCCGCTTTCTAGAGAAAGTATCAGGGGCAGATATTGCCTAGTTTCTCTCCTTCCAATACATACAAAATAGAACACTCTAGTGTCTCAATAAGAGGCGCTTTTCTATCCCAGGGGGAGATCTCCATTTACATGGTGCTCTCTTTCTTTTGTTAGGTGAGCCAGCAAGATGAAGCATTTAGCTTTGGGACTCAGATTTTAAGCACTGACACGTTGGTTATTAAAACCCAAAGCTCTCAATTCCACAAAGCCCACAGCCAGGAAATTCACTGAAACGTTTAAAATGGGGGAAAGGAAGAAGGAAAAATGTTCTGAACCACAAACCCTTCAGTCCCTGGAGTGAGCTGCTTGTCCCCACCAACCACTTCTGAAGCATCATCTTCATCAGAGGAGCCAGCACTGGAGGACTCCTCATCACTGTCAGCAAGGCAATATGCCCGTGGCCTGAAACTGAACAAGAAAGAGTCACCACCAAACTTCTGGGAAAGCTTAAAAAAAAAGTTATCAAACAAACACAAGAAACCAAAATGGACTAACAAGATTAACACATTTTAATATTCTCTTCTGTCCAGCCCAAATAAATAGGCTAATCCTAGAGTCCATGACTAAGTATGATTAGTCATACAGGAGACAAGCTGGTCCAAACACAGGCTGTACTTTTCCCCTCAAAATCTGTTTTGTATAGAACTTGTGTGTAGTCTATGACCATGCTCTTGGTTACCAAAGTTAGGTCTCACTGGTTTTCCCAGCAGGACAGAGCAGGAACAGTAGCAATAGCTTTCCTCTATTGGGGATACACATGAAGCCGTCCCTGCTGCTACAGCTGCAATGTAAAGGAGACAGGTACAGTCCTCTTTGCAGGCTTGGAGTAACTTCCTCCATCCCATCCCTCCTTAAGAGAAAGGCAGCACGCGGCAAAGGCATCAATTCATTCTTCCACTGTCACATCTGGCCCCCAAATGGGCCAAAAAAGACCCATTTGGGACAGGTGACAGAAGAGGATCTCAAAAAGCCTCTTCCCCAGACTTTGTACTTTGCCCAGCATAAATCTGCAGATGAGCTCTCCTCATAAGACAGATGACCCCAGGTCTGATGACTATTCTGCCCTAAGACAGAGCACATAGGAACTGCTGAATCCCAGCGTGCCAGTGAGATTGTAGTGAAGCTCCAAAGATTTGCTACCTAGAGGGCTTGCTTTATTAGGAACAGAACTGGGAGCTGGAGGGAAGCAGAGGAGAGGGGGCAAGTGAGTATGGCCTCTCTGTATTAACAGTACTCTCAGGCTTTTCATCCCTGACAAAGAGGCTAGCTCCATGAAAGAGAAGGGGGTAGAAGTAATTACTTTTCAATGTCTAGTTTTTCCCCTTCAAAAGTATCTTGTTTTAATGGTGCATCTTATATTTGGACCAATACAGTAAATTTATTTAAGGGGAGAGTAGTTTGAGACCAGAAGACTTCTTTGGCATGCATCAACAAACAGGAGGGTAGTTTAACACATTCTATGTATGTAAAGTGCTTTGCAAACCTGAAAGCACTTTGTAAATGTCAGATACTATACAACGGAATGCAACGCAATGGTTTTTATCAGAAGTGCTGGCCATGTTGATTTTGTGGATAAATGGTAGCGTGGTAATGATTTCAAGGGCAAGGTGACATTTTGTCCCAGACGGGAATGCCTCACCAAAGACAACAGGGATAGGGGTGTTTTTGGTTAAGTCATTCGACTTTGAATCCCCAAATCTCTGAAGCTGCTCTAAGTTTCCACAAAAATCAGCTGTGATTTCAAAGACCTCTTTGTAGCAGAAACTCATACCACCACGGGGCTTTTTTTTCCTTATGCCTTCCTAGCCACTGTCCAAGCTCTCTGGGGCCACAGACAAGGTCGATGGCTACTAACACCAGGCTCAGGGATCTTTAACAAGTCACTAACAGAGACACTTAAGAGCGGTTTCAGAGAAGTGAAGTTCTTTTTTGCCAGTTAGTCGATAAATACTCATTAAGCACCTACTATGTGCCAGGCACTGTGCTAAGCTCTAAGGATATAAAAAAAGGCAAAAGAAGAGTCCCTGCCCTTGAGAAACTCATAAAATAATGGGGAAGACAACATGCAAACACCTGTACAAATACAGGATAAATAGGAATAATAATAAATAATACAGGATAAATAGGAAACAATCAACAGAACAAAGATACTAGAAGTAAGAAGACTCAGGAAAACTTTCTATGGATGGTGGGATTTTAGCTGGGACTTGAAGGAAGACAGAGATGAAGAGAGAGAGCACTCGAGGCAGTGGGGACAGCCTGGGAAAACACCCAGAGCTAGAAGTCCAAGTTGTCTTGTTCTAGGAATAACATGAAGATCAAATGTCCCGGGATCACAGAGTAATTGGTGAGAAGGTATGAGGCATAAGTAGCCTGGACAGATGGGAAGAAGGGAAGGTTATGAAGGGCTTTCAAGGCCACGCAGAGAACCTTACATCTGGTCCTGGTGGTGACGGAACCACTAGAGTTTACTGAGGAGGGTCATGGTCAGACTTGCACTTGATAAAAATCACTTTGGTAGCTTCGTGGAGGATGGACTGGAATGGGAAGAGATTTGTGGCAGGAAGACCAACCATCAGGCTGCTGTGACAGTCCAAGAGTGACGAGGTGAGGACCTGTGCTAGGGTGGTAGCAGTATCCAGAGAAGGGAGCACAGGTGAGAGATGGTATAAAGGTAAAATCAGTAGGCCCTGGTAACAGATTAGATGGGGGAGGGGGAATGGGAGAGAGTGAGAAGTCAAGGACGACACCTAGGTTGTGAGTCTGGATGCACGAGAGGATGGTGTGACTCAACAGTGATATGGAAGTTTGGAAGAGTGAAGGGGCTGGGGAAAAGATAATGAATGCCATTTGGGACATGCTGAATCTAAGTTATCTACAGTAATCCAGCTTAGGCAGCTGGAGATGTGAGACTCACCAGCAAAGAAATGATAACTCAATAGACAGGAGCTGATGAGATCACCAAGTAAAAAAGAGGAAGAAGAGAGGAGGGCCCAGGTCAGAAGCTGTCCCTCAATCATGGTTGGTGGGCATGACCTGGATAGGTGACTGAGAAGTCAGAGGTGGGAGGAGAATCAGAAGAGTATTCTGAAAGCCTAGAGAGAAAGGAGCTTAAAGAGAAGAGGGCAACTGACAGTGTCAAAGGCTGCACAGAGGTCAAGAAGGATGAGAACATATTAGCTTTGGCAAGTAAGAGATCATTAACAACCTTGGAGAGAGCCGTTTGGGTTGAATGATAAGGCTGGAAGCCAGATTGCAGAGAGTTATGAAGAGAGTGAGAAAAGAACTTATTGTCCACAGTCTACTCAAGGAGTTCAGCCATAGAAGGCAAGAGAGATATGGGGATGATAGTTACAACAGTGCATGTTTATAGGCAGCGAGAAGACCAGGAAAGACTGAAGATAAGTAAGGAAAGTAGGAACATTAGAGGGGACAACTAGGGCTTTTTGTATTGTTTTGGTTTTTTTGCTAAGCAAAAGTCACGCAAATTGCAGTAGAGCTATTTTCCTCTTTTCCTGAGTCAGATTTTAAAAAGATGTGGTACTAGGGCTTTGCATCTTCCCCCTTCCCAAATACTCAGGGCCTTACCCACTTTGTTCAGTACCTCTTATACTAACAGTCTGTAAATGTATTAGACAGAATGCCAATACATCCCTGCATAACGGCCTGTCTACTGAAGAGGCTGGCAAGTCCTTGTCCTTTTTAGCTAAGGCATTTGGGAGGGGCAGTTTTAACACTAACACTGTGGACAAACATTAGGCTTCTGAAGCTCATATTTTTGGTAAAGGCAAGGTGATCCCGCAAGGTCATGTCAGCTGTGTTTCTAACTTGTTTCTAGGCAGCCACAGCCCTTGAATTGCCTTGAATCTGCATCTCTGGCTCTGGGAACCCTCTGGTGGCTACCAGGACAGAGAGCAGAGCAATGGAGAGTAAAGGGGACACAGCTATGTTCCCCCAGTCAAATACAAGTTCCACATCACTGAGGGCTGAAATGCATGGTGGCTATCAGTAGCAGTTCAAGTGTGGTACTAGGGCGTGGGCTGCACCCTCCTCCTCTGAAACAGGAGCCCATCTGGAAGGGCACCTTCAAGCTCCCTGTGCAACATGCTGTACTGACCCTTCTCTGCAGCAGCCTTTGAAATGTTAGAGCCAGCTTGTTTCAGCAGACAGACTTTTGTTTAACATTAAAGAAAAACTCCCTTGCCTGAAACAAACACACTTGTACCTACCTAGTCACAGAAAAAAAAAAACAAACCAACCTCCATATTTATTGACTAGGTCTTCTAGGAAGTGTTTTCTCTAGGAAATGTTTACATGCATTCCAGATAGAATTGCTCACCACTGCAAAGAGGTATTTCTGCTGAGTTCAGTAATTCCCAAGACACCCCCAATGAAGTTCTTGGAATAGGGGATACAACCTTATTAGGAATATGTCTTTATCAGTCAGTTAGTAAGAGTGACCTTGCTATCTAGTTCTCAGTCTTGGTGGTCAGTGATTCTCAGTTAGACTCAGTGAGTCTCCAGGGTCCCTTCTACTGAATCAATAGAGTTCTTTTTCATCCACAGCTCTTGGAATATACTGAAATCTGCTGATCCACCAACTTGATTATCTCATCTCCTCCCACATCCATCACCTGGCAGTCTCCAGGACTCACAGGGGAAAATACTAAATGCTGAGAATTGCAGAGAGGTCTCAGGTTACTGAAGTAATTGCTCCAGCAGAGCATAGGGGCAGGACAACTCTTCCTGGACTGAAAACAGTCATTTGGATGAAACTGTAGAAACCAGACTAAACCACAGATGATGTAAACGCAAAGAAAGTGCTTCCTTTTACAATGAGGAAGTGGGGGGGTAGTGGCAGAACAAGGAAGGACCTCAAATCTCAAAGCAAATCTCTTCTTCTTTCCCACCAGCCCCAAACCTTGGCTGGATGATGGGGTCCCCCAGGAAGCACAAAGTAATGGCCTTTGGCTTTGTGACTTTGTAATTGAAAGGAGCACCCAGGACCTTGACCTCTCAGCATCCAACTTCAGAGGAAATAGGTGTGATGAGCTCTTCACTATAAACACCCAAACTTAGGTGTATGACCCTTTAAGGCATCACCTCCGCAGGTAGGACACTCCTGTCACTGATCTTCACACCGTTTTCTAATAGCATGCTTAAATGATATTTCTCAGTTTGATGTCTAGACTTGGTTCTGAAAGGCTTCTTCTGCTGTTGCCAACAGCTCCTCCAGAGAGCTCAGAATAATGTGCTCAGGATTCTGAAGGTGATCCCCAAGGGTTGGGGAGTGGGTGAGGAGAGAAGAAGCTGCTGGCTCTGCCAAAGTGGTAACTTGGAAGGATTTGGGCATCTATCTTGTTCATTTAAAAACAAAAAGAAAATCTGGAAAACCCTGTAGTATAGTAACACTTCTTAGCTATCTCCTCCTCAAACAGGCTTTTCTTTAGGTTATCACAGTGCCATACTGGACCTCAGAATACTTAATTTTTAAATAGTCCTTGCAGGTGGGAAGCCCATAGAAGAAGAATCCCTGTCTCCCCACCCCCCAGTCCCTTGCCATAGGGTGCAATTTGAGAGTGTACTAGGATGGGGTGTGCCCCCACTGGGGGGGGAAGACAGTGACTGGAGGGGTACCCCCCACCAAGATTTTGCTCAGAGGAGAATAGAATTTAAATGTGCAATCATGTACAAGATTCAGTTGCACATACACATTCTAAATTATTTATAGGAAATACTTTTTAATTAATTGGAAAAATAAGTCAGAAACTACTTACTGGTCAGACCTTGCATCCACTGATCCCTTTCTACATCACTGCCCCCCTTCAGTTCTGACATGGAATCTACTGCCCTCACTTCAGTGAGTTCCATTTGGGAGTGGGTACTGCCAAAGGACTAAAATAAACTGAAGCAAATCTTAAGAACATAATTTTAGGAAAGTAGAAGCACAGGAGAAAACAAAAAGAATTGTAAATCTGAAGTGTATACATATCTTAAAAGGGAGAGGGCATGCCTGAATAAAATGAAAATAGTATACTTTTCTTAATTTTGTTGTCAAGATGGTGAGGGGGTTGAGGAAAGATGTGAGGGAAATCTTTCTGAACATAAGAAGTCCCTACCCATGCAGGAAGGGCACAATCACTTGGCACATTTGAAACTGGACTAAAAAAAAAAAGGGCAGTAAAGAGCCAGCCTGCACTACCAGAGAGAACCTGGGTGAGTAAGACTCTGGAAAACTGGAAAGCTTCCTAGGAAGTCACTAATGGCCCTGAAAGGAAGTGCCTGGGGCAAAAGGCAGTCAGTCAATTATGTTCAGACTCTGCTGTCTAGGTAAGTTAACTGCCAATCTCACCATCCAGCAATAAATCCATGGTGCTGATGGCTTATCCGACCTTATTTCATTCATCCTCCTCTTTCCAGTGGTGCAGGACTGGGCCACTTCTGGGGCTTCTAATCCCTGCCTCTGGCAATTCATGTTCTGGGACTTTCCTCTCCAACAAAAGCATTAGAAGATATTATTTCATTTTGTTTTTCAAATTAAGCAATGGTAATATCAGCACGAAAATTTAAGTTTCTCGACAAGAAAGGATAGTTCACTGGGAGCCAGGAAGCTCTAGGCTGAAATCAAACCTCTACACTTTTTGCAAGAAGCCCTTCGGTCTCCCTTAATACTAGCCTTATTTCAGTTGATTATTCCCAGTTTAGCCTGTATGTATCTCGTCTATAAATAGTTGTTTTCCTCCATTATACTGTAAGCTCCTGGGGAGCAGGGACTGTCTTTTGCCTTTCTTTGTATCTGCAGTGCTTAGCACAGAGTCTGGCATATAGTAGGTGCTTAATAAATGCTTGTTGCCTTGCCTCTGACCTGCAACGCTGCTGCGTGATCCTTCAGGGAGTCACTTAACCCTCCTCAGCTTCAATTCCCTCAACTGTAAGGTAGGAATAACAATACCTGTAACATTTACACTCCAGGGCTGCTGTCATAAGAAATGTCAATCAATTATTTCACAAACCTTAAATTTAGAAGTATTACATCAGCTATTTTTCTTATTATTCAGCATGCCCTCCCTCAGGAATGCCATGCTAGACCTATGTGTGCATATATACACACACATATAAACACATACATGTACAGGCTCATAAGAAGCCTTGACCTCCACAAGGGCACTTACTCTGTGATCAGTGTCATCACTGTTAACAGACTGTGGTCTGACATACATCCTTTTGTCTGAATCTGAACTGCACTAGGAGAATAGCACAAAATTAAATTACCAGGGAAAATCTGGCATGAAAACATTTCAGTAACCTACACATGTTAGGGTCACGTAGTATTTGTGACTAAATCCCGAGAGAATATGGTAGCCTTCCAGGGGCAGTAAGCACTTTTCAGAGGGTTCCTTGGACGCTGATAAATGCTTCTGCCTTCACTAGACTTCTTCTAAGGCATCAATTTCAGTCGAAAGTAAATCTCACTGCCAAGGGATTCTGATGACAGATAATAGCTCAGCATGCATGAAGAACTTCACTTCAGAACAAAGCAGCCCTGGAAATAGGTTCTTCCCAAATTGCCAAAAGGGCCACAAGAGAATCACAGAGTTTGTGTTTTCTTCTAGGGACAAGAAGTTGAGACCTTAAATGAAAATGATTTTTTATTTTATTAACAGTATTATAAAACCCTTTTTGTTCTCACCAAAATGATCACTAAAATATTTTTAGTGAGAACAGTAGGTTTCATTATTTAAAAAAATCTTGGGTTTTTTTTAACACTGTTTATTTTAAAGTCTGATTTTATTTTGATGGACATCAAGCTGATTGATAGGTTATAATCATATGAACAGGTTATAATCATATGAACCCAATAAATACAATTTCTAAAACCAACAGGACGGCTGGGTGATGAAAAAGTTGGATTTTGCTCTTTATCTCATTACACTTAGAGGTTTTCCTCTCTAATGGTGAAAAAAGCTTGTAAATCAAAAAAATGTTCTTTATATACTAGGAGAAGCCTTCTGGACTTCCTCAGGGTTGGTTCTCTGCCTCCATCATCACTGATAAAATTCTTCCATATTTATTTTGAATATATTTTTACTTATTTACTTATCTGTGTATATTATTTCCTTCCACTAGAATGGGAGTTCCTTGAGGGCAGGCAATGTGGTTTTGCTTTTGTCTTTGTACCCACAGGGTCCAGATTCAGGTACTTAATAAAAACCGTCTGAATTGGATTACGGAGCTATGTCCATCTCCTTCTCTACCTTACTCAAGTTCATATACTGGGAATGCAAGTGGCTAAGAACAGTAAGTAATAATCCATTTCCAATCTGTCTGTAAAGGACAGTCTGGTTCTGAAAGATCATGTCAACAAGGCCAAGAAGCCAAAAAACATGCCTTAATCTAAACTCTTAATACAATTTCTATTTTCTAAATTTTACATCTTTCAGTCCATCAATGTTAAAAAGCCCTGGCTTTGGAGTCAGAAGACCTGGGTTCAAATCCTCTCACTACGATGCCTTGCATGACCTTGAGCAAGTCACTTTTCTGAAACTTGGTTTCTTCATCAGTAAAATGAGGCAGTCTCTCCCACCACTAGATCATGGAGCCATCGATGCCTTTTGCAGCCCCTTTAGAATTCTCTCTCCCAGATGAAGCTCTTAGAAGGGGCAGAGTAAAGAAAGGAGAAATAAGGCAGCTGCAGTGGGGAGGAAGAGCAGAAGGGAACTCAGTGACTAAGGGAGGGTGTCAAACACTCCAGGCTCACAGCCAGAAATTTTTAACCCTCTTTTAACCTGACTCAGCTTCTGATTCTCTGAACTTTTACTTTGCCCATGTCCCTCCCACAACCTTTTTTTTTCAACTCCCTTTTATAGGTGATTTATCTCCATTAGATTATGTTCTAATGTTCCTTTTTGAGGGAATGAACACTCTTTTTTGGGGGAAAGGTGTATCCACAGCAGTTTATAGTGTCTAGTACACGGTGAATTTACTAAATGCTTTATCTGATCTAATCTAATCTCAAATTTGAGTCACAACTCCTCAGTACTTGGCTATTGCAAATTAATCTTTTGTCTAAACTTCGAGGCAAAAGGGCCAACCTTTTGTCACTTTCCTTGACAGTACCTAAGCAGGTAGAGAACACAGTCCTGCCCAGTGCACCCTCTGTGAACCCATCTCCCTAATCTGGGGTGCTGTGATGGAAACGTGGAGTGGGGATGAGCATGAGGGAGAACGGTGATAAGCATGAAATCCAAGGCAAGGACTGGTTTGGAGATGGGAAGTGGGGATAGGGACAGGCCTGACTAATCTGAACCAACCAACATATGACTGTCTGATATGGATCAAATGAGGGTAAATCTAGATATTAAATATTATTTTTTTGAATTAAAAGTTTTAGTTGTCTATTTTCCTGCACCCTCATGGATTGTCTTGCACATCCCACTTTCAAGACCGCTGTTCTAGATCCTTAGGTTAGAAATACACAATTACCTGAGGTCTCCAATGATAATGCAATTCTACTTGCAATGATGCAAAAGAAACTATGTAAAATCCACTACATTTGACCTACTTTAAGAATTAGGGAGACACTGGCCACTGTTCAGTTGTAATGCAATGACAGAAGGGTTAGGGATAGGATAGGGACTAGACTAGGGATTTCATTGATACAGGGAACTCACATGAGGATACTCACTCCCTATATTAATGCAGTTTGGCACCTTCTTGGCAATTTACCTTCTTAGAGAGTTGTCCAGAGCACTGAAAGATTAAGTGAAATCCTCAGGGTCACAAAACCATTATGAGTTGGAAGAACTAGAAAAACTTTACAAATCTCCCCCATCTAAGTGCTCTGAAGCTCATGGTTTGGCACCCTTATTTTGAAGAAGGTGATGAAGAAAACTCTAAAATGGGTTCATACACAACCAACAAGACTCAGCACTCACAGGGAATGAAATGCTACATTGATAAATACCACTCACCAGGAAATACAAATCCACAGATTGCCGAGTCCAAACACATTATATAACACAACAGCAGAAAGGAATGAAGGGAAAATAGCACAGATAGAAGTTAGATGAGAAACAGTAGGTGCTGCAACTATTATACTAGAAATAGGGTTTAAATAACCTAACTGCCCCAGAATCACCTAGGTAAAATAAACACATTCTCAACTGCATAACCTCCCCCTCCCCCAATTATCTTCTGTAGTATTTCTGAAGAATGGTATTACTACTGGGCTCACAAGTGAACAAAACCCAACAATCTTGAGTTCAAGCCTGAAGCATGATTAGCCAGCACAGAAGGAAGCTGGCTTTCAGTGGAACTCAAGGGGTTTTTCCAAAAGGGATGACAACACGTGGAGCTATGGATTCCAACCTAGGGTGTTGAAGTTGCTGGCGTTATTCAAACCCAGTTTCAGTTCTTTTAAGGTCAAGGCTTGACCTTAAATCCAAGACTGGATTGGGGGCTAGCCCAGCCCCAGGGCCTAAACCATACAGATCAGTTACTGATCACATCCCTTTTTAAAATGCCAATGAGTAGTTCTTCAAAGACTTTATTAATGGCGGTGCCTAATGATCACAACAGCCTATCTGTGGTTGATTTCACTGGGTACACAAACTTTTCTAAGACAGGCATGTCCCCAGGGACAAAATCATTTTAAGGTGCCATGAACAAATGATCCCTCCTTTTGGCAGAGAAGGGATGGACTAGAGATGCCAAATGATGTCTGTGTCATGGTTGATAGGGTGGCTCTGTTTGGTTTAACTTCTTTGTTACAAGGGAAGGTTCTATAAGAGAGGAGAGGGAGGGGGAGAGTCTTTGAAAAATGAGAACAATGTAAAAAACATCAATAAAACTTAAAAAAAAGACAATGACATAAACAAGTTCAAATATCTCAAAGTAATACTTATGCTAATATGATTAGCCATTACCTAAATATATTCCTAGCAACGAATGGAACTTCTTACTAAATAAAACCTATAAATGCAAACTCACATATGTGTGAAACGTTAACTGTTCAGAGTTTTCATAAAAAATTCAATCAAACCTCACTGAGTTGGACCTCCAATTTACTAACATTCAACCACAGGCAAATAATAAACTGCCAGTAAAAAACAATACAATCTATAACCCAAGAAGGGTCAAGACAGAAGGCAAGATCGTGTATAGGTCAAAATATTAATTATAGCACTTTCTTTGGTAGCAAAGGAAAAGAAACAAAGATGATGCCCATTGGTTAGTGAATGGCTAAAGACATTGTGTTGAATGTAATAGGATATTGTAGCATCATGAGAAATGAAGACAATGAAGAACTCGGAAGCATTAGAAGACTTATAGGAACTGATAAGGAATGAAGTTAAGTAGATGCAGGAAAATAATGTACACAGTGACAATAATGTAAATGAGAGAAAAATAAAATGAAAAAGAATGCTATACAATTATGATGACCAAGCTTGGACCTAGAAGAAGAGTGGAAAAAATCCATCTCCCTCTTTTTATTACAGAGGGGTTGGTGTTCATTAATATGTTGGTTGGTTTTATAAAACTGTTCTTTGTTTTCATTTTAAAATCTTTGTTTCAAAGGAAAGCTCACTGGGTAATGATGAGGGACAGGATACATCTGGAAATGAATGGGATGTAAAAACAAGAGGAATTGATTTTTTAAAAAGCATTTTTTAAAAAAGGCAATGCAATTAGCCATAACAAGTCTCCAGTCTGCTACTTAGTGGGAATTTACAAAGCTATAAAATGAAACAGGTTAACTAGAATCCATAAAATGGACTAAGCATTCAAAAGACTCCATTTGAACAATGAACTAAATGTCAACTCATACGTTTAAAATGGAACTAAATTATTGAAACAATGAAACTAGATACTGGATGTTGCTTATTAAATTCATGTTATCCCTTACCCTTCTTTGCCAATTTCTCCAACTCTGAAGGCTTCAACAAGAGGCTCTTTACCCAGTTTGGTCAAATTCATTTTGGTCTCAAGCGTCATCAGAAAGGGCCCATTGTAGGACATTTCCAAATCAATCCAGAGTCCTGAAGTGTTAATATAAAATACGAAAGTTACTAATTTGAATCTCACAATAACCATGCAAGGTAGGTATTCTAGGTATCATCATGACCATTTTATAGATAAGAAAACTGAGGACCCATCCAAAAGGTCAAAAGACTTTGCTCATGGTTACACAGCTATTAAATGTTGGAGGCTAGATTTCAACTAGGACCTTCCTGACTCTAAGGCCAATAAATATTTTATCTGTTCCACTACAATATCGTAACATAGTGGAACCATTTCAACACTGAGGGACAGGACTAGCATGTGTTCTATCCTTTCAGACTCTTCCAGGGTGTGGTTATATTGTCGAGGCTGCTTTCTGTCAAGTGGTGTGGTCAAATCTCTGCCCAAAAAAATCTTCTTTAATAAAGCAGAAGGTAAAATTATTCCCAGCTAAGAGTCTGGCAGGACAGACTCTATCTGATAGCTAGTTTTTTGTTTTTCCCCCCCAAACAAGCTCTGCACAAAATCTCTGCCGTGGGCTCTGTGTGAAATAAGTTGTGAGCTCTGCTCTTTGTCGCAGCTGATTCTACTTGAGTTCCAAGAAGTGGAGCGAGGCAGGTGAGTTAAGCTTATCCCAAATCATCACTCCTCTTTACTTTCCCTTTTACTTCCCCATATGATGTCAGGGTCCAAAGGAGGTGGCTCCACTGACATCCATGGAGAAAAGACATTTTTTTTTTTGTAGCTAGAAAAAGATCTTCAAGGTCTTTAAGTTACCCTCCTTTATCTTACAGAAAAGGAAACTGAGCCCCAGAGGAAGTACGTGATTCACCCAAGATTCACCACTGGGGTGAGTTAGTGACAGGGCAGGGATTAGAATTCCAGCCTCTTGACCCCCAATTCACTGACTGAGCCTCTTCGTAAAAACAAGGTGGAGTGGGGAAAGAAAGCCATGACACTGGACTAGATGCCACTGGGATTCTTGATGGAAAGATTTGGGAATCATGATTTTTCTGCACAGTCTGAAAATGGAAGGTAAGAGCTGACTTCTGAATCACTGGGCTCAATCTTGGGGAACAGTCACTTAATTTCTTCATCTGCCCTTTGGAAAAGAGTCCATGTTAATGGGTTCCCATATCTCTAAGGCACTGATCTCTTCAGAAATGATTGCCTGATGGGGCAGCTAGGTGGCGCAGTGAGTAGAGCGTCAGCCCTGGAGTCAGAAGGACCTGAGTTTGGATCCGGCCTCAGCCACTCAACGCACACACAAACAAAAACCTAGCCGTGTGACCTTGGGCAGGTTACTTAACCCCAATTGCCCTCCAAAAAGAAAAAAAAAAGAAATGATTGCCTGTTGCCTGACAGCTATGGGCTGCAAGATGCTGTAGATAAGGTTCTTTGATTTAAACTGTTCCACTGGCAATGAATATTAGAACTAGAAAGGACTTTAGAGATAATCTCCCTCTCAAGTTCTTTCCCAGGGGTAAGACTCTACAAGTTGGCAGGTAGGGAGGCCTACATACACCTAGTGACATTTATGGCTCTATAACATCCTGGGATTAGTGATTCAATGTTGTTAATATTTTATAAATATCCCTCTAACATAGTACAGCATTCAAGCAAAAGCAGATTAATTTAAGCTCATTATCAAGGCACTCCAGCTTGCAAAACCATCAACAGTAGATGACCCATCACCTCTCAATATCATATACCACCCTAATAAAATATCAGTTTTCCATTTAATTCTGTTTAATTTCCCATTAAAGCCAGCATCCCTTCCTGTCTTCAATAATTTTTTTGATCACATTTCAAGTACTGTATAAGAGACACCCAGTAAAGTTGATTGTAAGACACCCCAAACAGTTATACTACTTCTTTTTTTTTTGATACAAATTGTTAATGAAAATAAGCTTTATTACATCAAGTAATAAATACATACAAAGATGCACATAACAGTTTTAGTCATTTATCCAGATTTTTTTAAATCATTCTATGGCAAACTCAAGACCTGAAATCTACAGTCTTCGGCTGAAAAGTAACTATCTGGGTTCTTAATTTTTTAGGAGGCTGATCACTCCTTTGTTTTTATAATTCATGCATTTTAAATTGACTTCAAAGCACGAACAATCATGCAAATGCTCACCCACCAAAAACAAAACCAAAAAACCAAACCCATGTTATTTTTTAAAGCAGGGTTTCTATCACATGGTCCTAACTAGGCGATACCCAATTGCCAGTCAGCATTGACTCATGAAAAAATCCTTAAGAGTTATTGGAGATTCTGGAAAAGGTGCAGAAGAATGACAATGTGGGTGGTTTTAAGTGTACTCAGAGAAATGGACTGGGGCAGGTTAGCAGGGCAAGAAACTAGAGTTGGCAGCAACATAAGCAGAACTTTCTACATGCAATTTCTGGACTCGATGCTTTAAAAAAAAAAGTGACCTAGGTTGTTCCCTAACTACTTATAATGCAAATCTTAACTGCAAAATGGCCTTTTCTTCTGTTCAGACTGTGGTGGGGATGGGAGGAAGAAAAGGGGAAAGAACCCAAACTTTTAGACCATTCAAAATAAGGGAATCATATGAATGTTTTGAAAGTCACCAGAGGAATAAGTGTTACTCTTTCTTCTTCACAAAGAAATGGAAAACTTTGGAAGTGAAGGGGGAGGCTAGGATCTTGCATTTCGTTCAGTCTCTGCCAGGCATTCCCGGACTAATCCTCGAGCATGAATGATGCCTCGCTTTAGCCTCTCCACGGCGCTTTTGCTTCCTGCATACGTGGGTCTGATTTCTTTGCCTAGCTCCTCGATGATGGCTAGGAGTTCTGCATATTTGCTTTGGGGCACCTGGCTGCTCCCTGTACCCTGGGTGTAGCCTAGAGATGGGGGTCCATAGTCATTGATCAACTGCCGGTACTGGGTGGAGGCCGCCATGCTGGCAGAAGGAGAATGAACACTCCCAGCCGGGTTCAGGGAGGCGCCCGGCATGTGGGCGTTCAAGTTGGGCTTGTAAGACATGCCCGGCGCGGGCAGCCCGCAGGTCCCGCGATGCGGCGGAGCGCCTCCGCGCCCTGGCTCCCCAGCCCACTTTTTGTTTATGGCTCCCTATACTACTTCTTTAAATGGTACAATTAATTTGCGTACTAGAGGAAGGAGAGAGAATAGGTATTTACATAATGCCTACTATGTACCAGGTTGTTGGGGTAGTTAGGTGGCACAGTAGATAAGTGCCAGGTCTGAAGTCAGGAAGACTGAGTTCAAATCTGGCCTCAGACACTTACTAGCTGTATGAACCTGGGCAAGGCATTTAACCCTGTTTGCCTCAGTTTCCTCATCTGTAAAATGAGCTGGAGAAGGAAATGGCAAACCATTCCAGTACCTCTGGCCAAGAAAAACCCAGATGGGGTCATAAAGAGTCAGACATGACTAAAACGACCCAAGAACAACAAAATGCACACACACACACACACACACACCACACACACACACACACACACACACACACCACACACACCACACACACGCATACGCACGTGCGCGCGCGCGCGCGCACACACACACACACACACACACACACACACACACACACACACCCCCTCTCAGTTTCTCCAGCTTATTTGCTTCTGTTACTCCCAAGTTCTCATCCCTACTGCCTCTGCCAGCCCTTCTCCTTTCCCCCACTGCTGATTCTGACTCTGCTTGCTGTTTCTTCGCCGGCACCAAGTGGGCCCACAGCCCATGGCAATGAGCACAACTACCGGCAGGACCCCAGACCACTAGCAGGACAGCCCAGGAACTTCAACATCTGGTCTGTACACAAAATAGCCCCAATCACCTGGAGGTCTGAACAGGTCCTCAGACAGATGATGCCTGAGCAGGCTTTCCACACTCCCCACTTGCACTCTTTTACATATAATGCTTTTGTGAGTTGCTGTCAAGTAGGGCCAGTGATGGGCCACAGGGCACAGTGGTGAGCCCATGGGCTGCACGGATACCCACGAGCCTTTAGGAGACTCAGAGGAAGGCCCTGAGCTCCTCTGGAGGAATGCAGCATCATAGCCTGAATGCTGGAAGGGATCTTTAACACCATCTAATCTCATCCCTAAACTTTACAGATGAGGAAACTGAGGTCTAGAGAAGTCACATAACATCTTAAATTCATGTCAGCAGTGAATATCACAGCCAGAATCTGAATCCAGATTTCTAATTCTTCTCACCATACCACAATGCTTCTCTGGACAAGAGGCACACAGGATACCAAGGTGTGGGTGGGTCAAGATCTGTACCAATGGGAGGGATACCCACATTGATAAGATCACAGATCCATTTAATTATTAAAGAAATGAGTGGATGAAGGCTTAAATCAGAATCAGAATAAGATATAAGAATCTTTAATAATAAAAAGATATTGCCTCAGTTTCCCTATGTGCAAAAGGAGGTGATTAGATTAGGCCCCCTGGGGTCCTTTCTAGCTCTAAATCTATGGATCCTGTCTTTGCAAAATGCAAGGAAATATTACTGAGTCATAACAAGTCATCCTAATGATTATAAAAACTTTTCCTCCTTTCCCATGAGAGCTGTCTATTTTCAAACCAGGTGCAAAAAAAGACTGAGTTTCTTCACTGACATTAATACACTAGGTGAAACGCACCCTGAAAATGTGATCACATGTGGCTCTGACAGCCGAGATGGTTATGTAACTGGTGAGTCAGTGTGTGCTGAACCTGAATGATTTCACAACAAAATTAACAATGACAAGAAAGGCTGCCTTTCTATTAGGGATAAACGGAATAAGAATGTGAATTAAAGAATGTGGACATAAGAACATTTCATGAGCAGACTCTTAACTAACCCACACAGAATCAAGTGTTACTAAATATATATAATTACTATTTTTTTAAAAAAAGCTCTTACATTGTGTGAAGGGTGTTTTATGCAACATTTAACTTAAAACCACCAACCTGCAGCTGTCTATATTAAAGGAATATAAAAAGTCACAGAATAAGAGAATCAATTGTTTTTCCGTTTTCAGTATGAGTGACTTACTTAACCTTGCACTATAATCATTGTAGAGTCTCTCCTGGAATCTTCAAGGTGTAGTAACACAAAAGTGTTATCTAAACAAGATGGCACTGCCATGTTGGCAGCCAGAAGGTGCCTTGAATAAAGTGCTGGCCTTGCAGTTCTGGGAGTTCAAATCCTTCCTCTGACACTCACTAGATGTGTAAGTCACTTAACCCTTGTTTACCTCAGTTTCCTCATCTGGGCCTTGTTTAGAAGGAAATAAAACTATTCCAGTATCTCTGCCAAGAAAACTCCAAATGGGGTAAACAAACAACAAAACAACTTGGTTCCCAGGATTGCTGTAGGAATTAAATAAGATAACATAGGCAAAGTACTTTGTAAACCATAAAGGGCTACATAAATGTTAATTATTAGAACTATTTTTACCATGCCCAAAGCACAGACTCCATTGTTTGCAACAAGACCCTATGAAACAGGCACTCCCACGCACCACTCTGGTGGCTTGACTCACTACAGGTACAAAGAACCATCCTGGTCTTTAGGGAGCAACCTCAACAGGTAGCTATCTGAGTACCACTGTCCCAGCCTTCCCTTTGCTCCCAGAGATAGCTCGATGGCCACCAACATTATACTACCATCACATTCACCGTCATACAAGTCAGAAGCAGCCAGGATGACAAAATGTGCACACCCCAACTTAGCGTGGCAATGAGCTATGCTGGAGGGCATCATCTGGGCTGGAGGTCATCACTCTGGAGATGAGGAAATGAAGGCTCCATGAGGCTGAGAGACTGACCTCCCAAGTTCATTCCAGAAGTGAGGAGCAGCCCTTAACTCCCCCAAATGGTCCTTGCGGTGTCTTTTTGTCACCCTACTCATTAAGATCACACTATTTAGAGCTAGCAGAGACTTCAGGGATGATCTTGCTAAGAAAACTGAGGTCTCTAGAAGAGAAGGGCCTTGGACAGCATTGTGTAGGGAGTGAGCAGGAGGGCTGGCATCTGAACCCAGATCAAGAGCCCAGAGTGTTTGGGATAATTCTTAGCTCCACTCCTCTGAACTATTCAGTTAACACAAAATAAATTTAGGACCAAGTCACAGGAACAAAGTGGAAGAAAACAAGAATAAAGTGAATGCGGTGTTGTGCACTTAAAACATTTATGTCACAAGACAGGGCCCAAGGAAACAAAGTTAATTTTTGTTAGAGATGTCTAGGTGAGTGAGTGCAAAGCTTTTTTCCACAGGCTTCAGGAAAGTCCTTCAACTCCCCAAACCGGTACTCCCCTCTTCCTAGCTCCAGGGTCTAATGGTCTCTCCTATGGTCCCCCTGCCATTGGGGTGGCCTAACCCTCATAGACTGCCTGGCCTGGGAACCTGAGCCATGCAGGGTCAAGCTCTAAGACACACTCTTGCTACTGCCAAGTCCCACCTAAACCCCAGAGTAAACCCAGCTTTGGCCTTCCCATATCTCTCTCTTCTCTATCTTCCTAGTACCTTTCTATATTGTTAAGGTATCATAGATAGAGAGCTGGAAGGGACCTTAAAGGTCATGTAGCTCAACCCTTTTTTCTAGATGAGATTCAGAGGTTAGGTGACCTGCCCAAGGTCACAGAGGTGAGTGACCAGAACTGGGGTTGGAGTTTAGGTCTTTTGTCTCCAAGTCCAAGCCCTTTTCCACTATACTACAGACAAACTGCCCCTCATCTTAGACCTTTCCTCACTAAAATTTAGCTTTCTCCTTAAGAGACCAAGCTAACTTGGCACTATTTCCAAAGCTTGCTGACTGCTCCTTCTCTCTCACCTCAAGCACCCAGGGAAAAGGAAAGGAGGTGATCTGACCCCACATGGCGCAGGACCCACTGCACCTTTTGGATCTTCCCTCTGCCTCAACTGCTCAATGACCACATCTCTTCCTTTAAAGTTCCCTCCATCCTGTCCAGATCCTTGTTGCTGTCATCCATGGACTTCAAGGTAATTTCCCTCTTCCCTAACAATCTCAGCACCTGTTAGTTTTCTTCTCCACCCCAATCCCTATTCCCTTCCAACATCCTGGCCTCCAAGTTCCCTCAAAACTTCAGTTCCCATGATCTTTTGTC
This sequence comes from Gymnobelideus leadbeateri, assembly GCA_011680675.1. Classification (NCBI taxonomy): domain Eukaryota; kingdom Metazoa; phylum Chordata; class Mammalia; order Diprotodontia; family Petauridae; genus Gymnobelideus; species Gymnobelideus leadbeateri. The sequence continues at coordinate 1,945,647 of WOXC01007519.1, read as the reverse complement.
TTAACTCAACAATGCACAGGAGCTTTGAATAAGCCCACTGCCTCCATCAGACTGAATATATCCCAGGGATCAGATTTTAAAGGGTCAATTGCAGACTTTATCTCCACTCATATTCTCCAAAACCTCTGCCTGATTCAGGGAGGGTAATTTCTCTGCCTTGGGTCAAATATTCCAATGTGAACTAAAACCAAATCAAATCCTCTAATCTCTCTTGAGCAATCTGTCTAATTAAAAAAAAAGAAAAAAAAGGAACACCAATTAGGAAGCAGATATGGAAAACCAACTGAATCCCTAGAGGTTTGTCTCTTCTTGGGTCAAATAGAGTCTTTTTCATCCTAAGTCATAATTCTCTTAGTGTCAAGCTACATTTTCAAAGTTAGTTCCAACAATTTTCTAAAGAAGAATTAATTTCTTAGAAGATTAATGTTAAGAAACAATCTAAAGTCCCCAGATTACATATGGTACATATCTTTCTGTTCCTATAAGGACAATTTTTACATGCTATACGTTTAGTAAGAATTCAGAGGAGAAGCAAGGTGGCCTATATAGAGTGCTGGCTTTGGTGTCAGGAAAACCTGAGTTTAAATCCTGCCTTGGACACTTATTATGTGTGTGGCAGTGGACTCTTCTGGGCCTCAGTTTCCTCATCTGTAAGATGAGGATAGTATCTGCCACACAGGGTCTTTGTGAGGATCGGATGATGTAAAGGGTTTTGCAGATTTTAAAGCACTGTATAAATGCTAGCTATTCTAGGGCCTTTCCAAAGAGTGCTTAGCCCCTTCTCTGCCCCCTCCCCACTGGATGTTACTGCTAATTAAAAAGATATAGTTTTAGAAGACCTCTCAGGATTTGTAATATACTACATTTACATAGAATACCCACTTTCAAAAGCACCAGTTATGTCAGGAAGAAACAATTCAAGTATTGTGGAAACACAATCAGGATAACACAAGATTTAGCAGCTTCTACATTAAATGAAGCTTGGAATATGATATCCTGGAGGTTAAAGAAGCTAGGAAAACCAAGAATCACCTACCCATCAAAACTGAGTACAACACTTCAGGAAGAAAAATGGACATCCAATGAAATAGAGGTCTTTGCAGCATTCTTATTTTATTATTATTATTATTATTATTATTTTGCTTTTTGGAGGGCAATTGGGGTTGACCTGCCCAAGGTCACACGGCTAGTTTTTGTGTTAAATGTCTGAGGCCACATTTGAACTCAGGTCCTCCTGACTCCAGGGCCGGTACTCTCTATTCACTGAACCACCTAGCCACTCCATGACTTTGCAGCATTCTTGATGAAAAGACCAGAGCTGAATAGAAAATTTGACTTTCAAATACAAGAATCAAGAGAAGCATGAAAAGGTAAACAGGAAAGAGAAATCATAAGGGACTTATTAAAGCTGAACTGTTTATATTCCTATATGGAAAGAAAATATTTGAAACTCATGAGACCTTTCTCAGTATTAGGGTAGCTGGAAGGAATATATATATATACAAGTATACACACACACACACACACACACACACACACACACGGCACAGAGTGAGTTGAATATGAAGGGACGATATTTAAAAAATTAAATTAAGGGGTTAGAGAGGAATATACTGGGAGAAGGAGAAAGGGAGAGGGAAAATGTGGTAAATTATCTCACATAAAAGAGGTAAGAAAAAGCTTTTACACTGGAGGGGAAGAGGGGGAGCTGAAAGGAAAGGAGTGAACCTTATTTTCATTAGATCTGGCTTAAGGATGGAAGAACATACACTCAACAGGGTATGAAAATCTATCTTATCCTACAGGAAAGTAGGGGGGAAGGGACTAAGTGGGGGCAGGGGGTGGAATGATAGAAGGGAGGGCAAATGAGAGGAGGAGGTAATCAGAAGCAAACACTTTTGTGGAGGGACAGGGTCAAAGGAAAGAAGAGAATGAGGGGTGGGATAGGATGGAGGGAGATATACTTCATCTCTTACAACATGGCGGTTATGGAAGTGTTGTGCATGGCTACACACGTATAACCTATATCCAATTGCTTGCCTTCTTGAGGAGGGTGGGGAGGGAGGGAGGAAGGGAAAGAATGTGGAACTCAAAGTTTTAAAAACAAATGTTAAAAATTGTTTTTACAGGCAACTGGGAAATAAGATATACAGATAATAAGGTATAGAAATTCATCTTGACCTACAGGAAAATAGAAGGGAAGGGGATAAGAGAAGGGGGGTGGTAGAAAGGAAGGCAGACTGGGGATAGGGGTAATCAGAACACACGCTGTCTTGGGATGGGGTGAGGGGAGAGATGGGTAGAAAATATGGAATTCAAAATCTTGTGGAAGTGAATATTGAAAACTAATAAGAAATTAATTCATGATTGCAAAAAAAAAAAGGCCAGTTACAAAGGGGTATACCTCTGCTGGTCACAAACTCAGAAGTTTGAAGGTTAATCAATAATATGGCTCTGGGTAAAACAGAAAAGACAATGCTTGAAGGGGGCTACAACAAATTAGAGGAGGGGAGGAAAACAAATCAGTTTATTTTCCCCTCTATTTACATAAATATATTAAAGGAATGCAGGAAGGAAAAAAAAAACTCCTATAATAATGTAATCTGCATTGCAGGTTAAATCTGCCAGAAATAACTTTTATTGATTTATCATTATCCTAATCCTTAATCTGAAATCATAAATTCTAGACATTTGGCTTTTTTAAAAATGCGACACAGAAGCTTTAGTGTATATATATGTCTATAAAGAAAATATTCAGTAAAAACAGAACTTTCCCAAAAAATCTGAAGCATGTTTTACATGCATTTTCTCATGCTTCTTGCATTATTTTAGCCCCAAGATCAAAACACTGGTTCACTGACAGATGTGTGTTTTTCACTAATCATTTAGAGTTTGCCTCAATTCTGGAAGCCTTGGGCTCCTATCCTGACTGATACATACTGGCTGTGAAGCCCTGGGCAAATCATACAACCTCTCTCAGGACAACTAACCCTGGTGCATCTGCATCAGCAGAAGGAATTTCCTCATCTGGGAATTGCAGGTTAGGTCATGGCTAGAAAGGCATTCATTCTATATGTGTATCTTTTAATTCATCTGGATCTGTGATTGCTCAACCCAGTGAGGACAGAAGCATCTAAACCGATAGTTGTCTGCAGGCTGTTTCCAAACAACCAGACTCTTGGCCCTCTGAACGATAAGTGTGATACTTCTGAGAGTTTCCAAGTTTTGGGGATATTTCAAAATAGACATTTCTTCTGGGACTGAATCCTACATAAAGCATGTTCTAATTTGCTCATTTTTGATTTTGAGAAGTAACAATGTAAATAAACACTACACACTAATTAACTATGCTGATTTTTTAAAGGATACAATAATCAAGAAGTCAGATATTTATTTAGATGGTGGAAGACCACTATTTTCCTTGTATACATACACACTGCTATTGCTGCGTAAAAGGCTACCTTTGGCTAAAGTGACATGCTTCTTTTCTAGATTCATATTACTCATATGCATGAACACATTTTGTTACATTACAGCTTCTCAATATCTTTGGAAAAAATCACAAAAATAAATGAAATGGCATTTTAAAGAACTCCATATATTATTTTAAAATGCTAGCTAGCTCACAGATATAATAACAATCGTGACAAAACATGTCTAGCCCATAATGTGCCTTTGGAAACATTATAAATAAACAGCCTCAAGCACTAAAGAAAAAACAAACACTGCACATGGATTAAGCCTTATTGTACTAGATTCAGCTAAGTTTTGAAAAATGTTCATACATTCACTCCAAAATATAAATACTAGCTTTTAGCATTACAAAAAAAAAAGAATTTAAACAGAGAGTTGCCTGACACCAATGAGAACCTAAGTGACTTGTTCCTGGTTACATAGCTCATATGTATGAGAAGCAGAACGTGGACACGGGGGCTCCTGACTCTAAGACTGGGATCTTTCCATTATTCTATGCTGCCTCCTATTATTAAGCTATCATCATTGTGATCATCACTATTATTAAAAATGCCTTCTATTAACAGCCAGTTCCTTCCTCTCCTCCCTATCCCAAGAATGGATGCAAATACTGTCAAAGCTGTTCTGTAAACTGGACACCAAGGTCTTCCTCCAACTTGGGAGGGTCTGGATATTTTTAAAGGTGAAGCTTATTTGTCTTACTATAAAAAACCCCCACTAAGTGATTAAGAATAAGCCTACATTGTTTCTTTCAAAAAAAAATCTTAACTTCCTTAAAATACAAGCACTTGTTATCCAACCTGACACTCATGCAGAAATCCCATAGCCAGCACAAACATCCATCGCCTCTGGTATTCAGCTGAAAATTACCTTGGTGATCGACGTACGGTTTGAAGGCCTGAAGGATTTTTGGCACAGCTACCCCCATGTCAAGTTCCGTCAATGTTAGCTCATTCATAAAGTATGGGAGCTAGGAAGGAAGTGGACAAGGAAGGAGACAAGTTAGAAAACCTAACCATCATTTTCCTATGTTTGCTAAGATAAAGAGGGATCAAGCTTCCTACAAACTTATTGGTTAGGGATGGCAGGGCTGAAGAAGATTCAGCGTACATTTGCCCACAGGGCAAATTTTCAATGATGGGGTTATTAGCATTTCACCTAGGAAAATGATTAAAGTGAGACATTGATTTAAAAGAAATTTCCTGGGGCCGCTAGGTGGCGCAGTGAGTAAGAGCACTGGCCTCGGAGTTGGGATGACCTGGGATCGAATCCGGCCTCAGAAAATGAGCACCCATACATAAATAATGATTAGCTGTGTAACCTTGAACAAGTTACTTGACCCCAATTGCTTAAAAAAAAAAAAAGAAATTTCCTGTAGTGATCCTAAGCTGACCAGTGCCAGTAAGAAAAGAGACATGAGGGGCAGCTAGTAGCACCGGTCCCGGAGTCAGGAGGACCTGAGTTCAAATCCAGCCTCCAGACACTTACTAGCTATGAGACCTTGGGCAAGTCACTTAACCCCAATTGCCCTGCCTTCCCCGCTCCAAAAAAAAAAAAAAAAAAGACATGGATTTAGCACTGGCAATTTGGCCTCTGCCCCTGTCAAGGAGACCTGTCCATTAACTTCGGATGCTCAGTGGTCAGAGGAATGTGACTCATTTCTCGTGTAGCAGTCATGACTGACCATTGTCGACAAGCTATACTTACAAGCATTTTTCAGCTTGCTAACTAGTTGCCTAAGAGGACTAAGTTCACAAAGAAAACTAGTTATAATGAAATACAGGTATCAAAATGTTAGAAAAAAACAAGTAAATGGACCGCAGGTTATGGACTCCTGATCTAGACCAGAGTTTCTTAAACTTTTTCTACTCTCGACCTCTTTTCACATTTGGATAATATTTGTCATTGCTGTGGCATGACAGCATGTGCAGGGCAAAGTGTGCATGCTGTGCATTCAGAACCAAGGCTGTATTGGGTAAAAGAAACACCTTGGATTCATTACACATTTGATTTTTTATTAACTTTTAGTTGCTGCACATTCAGAAACCTTTCATTGCTGACAAATTTTTCATGACCCCATAAGATTGATCTCTATAGACTATCTAGTCCAAGCCCTAAGGAAATGGAAACCCAAATGCTAATTTGTAAGCAAATTTCTGTGAAATGTGGAAAGTAGGAATGATATTCTAAGAAGTGGTAAGGTTGGAGACCTAGTCTATAATGTTCATTTAACCCCTGAAGTACGTAAAATACTATAACTTAAAAGGACAGTAAGACTGGTTTGAACATTCCATCCAAGGGCTGGAGGAAGACAGCCAGGGGTGGCTGGCCCCTGAAGCATGCAGGTGCTAGGTAACATGCAGCATCATGACCTAGATGAGAATCATGGTTCTAGAGTTGGAAAGACTTCAGAGGCCGTCTAGTCCAACCCGGTGACTTGCCTAAGTACAACACCAATGCAATATTTATAGCACCATTGGTGACTGTGACCATAATATGCCAGCATAGTTCTGAATTGCAAAATATAACAGACTCACCATAGACAAATTTATTCAGACACCAGAAAGCCAAATCCCAAAAAACCGAATCCATCATAGCAACAAAGAAGTTAATACACCATAACACAGCAGGGAACAACACCATCCCCAAGCCTTCCTCACAAGACTATCTCCTTGCCAGCATCCTCTCTCCCCCAGCTCTAACGGCTCTCACCCCCAGCTTCCTCTGGGCTCTGCTCCACCTGTTCAGCAAGTTCCTCCCATCACAGGCTTCATGTGATTACATTGAGCCTAGTAAGGGGCAGGGAAGATCTTCAAATTCCCATGACCATTCTACTAAGATCACACAGGGAGTGAATTTCAGACTCAGGATCTGACTTCAGGTCCTTTGCTGCTGCCAGTGTTTCTCCCACGCACCATGCTACTCTTTTGCTTGTACTACATACTCAGGATAATATGCATCATTCCGAACTATAGATCTTAATGCTTTTGTCTAATTTCTCTAGGAAAAGAAAAGCTGTCCCCCTTGCTCCCCTTAAGTGTTTCAGGTGTAAATCTCCTTTGGAGTGGAATAGGAAATCCTTTCCTTGTCATTCTCGTTGGGTAGAGCTCCTTCTGTTTGCAGATACATATCTGGAAAGGCAGCAGTGTGAGAAAGATCAATATATGAAAATGTCTCCACAATTCTCCCAAGAAAGTGGCTGCTAGTCACTGTTTCTCTTGTACTCAGAAACAGGCCAAAGATGACTTAACTCAAAGCCAGAAGACACAAACCAACCTGTGTTTCTCAGTACACTCACCCCTCCATCCCAAGGTCCCCTGTTCAGCCCAAATACCAGCAACTTCAAGATCACACTAGGTGTGAGAAGAGCTCTAACTGCATCCTGTCCCCTGCAGAAGGCTGTCATATGATAAAGCTTGCTTTTAAACCTGAATTAGACAAAATCCCAGTGACTCCATCCTCATGTGGTCATCAATAAGTTTTTTAAAAAACACTCCCAAACCAAAACACCACCCCACCCTAATCACTTTTCTCCATCTTACTGAATGGGTGGATAGGACAATGACTGTGGAGTCAGGAAAACCGAGGTTTGAATCCTACTTCAGATATTTATTAATGGAGTGATACTGGGAAAGTAATTTTTCAGGGCTTCCATTTCCTCACCTGTCACATGTGGATGGATAACTCTACAAGACTAGAGTCACTAGGTAGCACAACGGAGAGTGTCAGATATTTGGAATTAGATCTGAGTTAAAATCCTGCCCTTAGATACTTCCTAGATGTGTGACTCTGGCTAGGTCACTTAATCTCTATTTGCCTCAGCTTCCTTATCTGTACAATGGGGATAATAATAGCACCTTCCTCCCAAGGCTGTTGTAAGGATCAAATGAGATAACATATGTAAAGGACTTTGTAAATCTTAAAGTGCTGTATAAATGCTATTATCATTACCATGGCCACTACTCTTAAGTTACAGAAGACGTACTTCATCTCCAGTGGTAGAGAGCATTCCCTAAACCACTGAAAAGACAAGTGGGAGGTGCAACTCTTCCTCCTTCCTCCCTCGTCCCCAAGCACTGCTGGTCCACACTCAAATTTCTTTCCTGCTTGTTTGGACCACCTAGCTCTTGTGGCCGATTAGCACAGCCTCTGAGAACCCTGGGGAAGTAGAGGGAGATCTCAACATTAGCTTAAGAAAAAAAAAAGAATTATGTAAGCTAAACTAACCTGTGGTAAACACAGATTTTCTCCAAAGCCAAACATGTGTTTGGATTATCTATGTTATTACTCTCTTCAACTAGAGAGGATAATTAAGAGCTGTCTGCACATGGAGAAAACCGTTACAAAGATAAGAGAATCACTCCTTGGAAGTAGGATTGAGCCTGAAAGCACAGAACAGACATTCCTTCCACAAGGATTCATCATCTATTGCTGTCAGAACTGGAAAGGGCCTTAGATATCATCGAATACAAACCCTTCATTTTACAAATACAGACAAACTGCAGCCAGAGCAGGGACTAATAATAGTGTCTGTCACTGATCTGGCACTTTAAGGCTTGTAAAGCCCTTTGCGTATACTGCCTCATTTGACCTTCAGTCACCACATGAGGCAGACACTGAATATATCATCAAGGTTCAATGACTTTCCAAGGGACACAAAAAGAGCAAGGGTTGAGGTGGGATTTGATCTGGGTCCTTCTTGAATTCAAGACCAGTGAGTGCTTTTCCACCACGCCTTGCTGCCCCTCAGAGGCAGTGACCGATCAAACATCACCTAGCTAGTGGCAGAGGTGAGACTGACACAAGATGGATCCTCTTACTTAGAAGCTGGCCCTTTTCCATCATAAGACACTGCATCAATAGTTCCGTACAGAGAGAGAGGCAAGGCCGAGCAAGGCCCCATGTCCTCTTTGCTGCTCCACTCTGATCACACTTACCTTTAACCTACAGCTGGCTGATATTGGATTAGCATTATTAACCTTTTGGTTTCATTCTGTCACGTGAATGTGTCAAATTATTTTTATTTAGGAGATTATAGTACAAAACTGTTGTATTGAATCTTCACAAGCCAAAATTGAACTCCAAAGAATATTACCCTGTGAGAAAACAATACCTTTATTTTACTGAGTTTCATTTGGATTTTCTTTGACACGAAGTGAGACCAATATTTCTCTCCCAGAAAGTCCCAAAATACCCTTCCGAGCAAGGCATTGACCCAGGCTTCCTGTTCCTCCTCTTCTTGGGGCTGGGCTTCTGGTGTCAACTGGTAAAAGACACAAGGTCAGAAGTAGTTAGATGCCTGTTGCAAAACAGAGCATGTGCTTTTACTCTATAGCCAATCAACTCATGTTTCAAAGATCAAAATATTAGCCCATCTTTGTTATGAATGACAAGTACAACATCAAAGGGGGAAAAGAGAAATACCCATACTCATATCTCCACATCTCCCTGCCACCAGTCACTGATGAAAGATGATAGCGGCTTCCCCTTGTTGTCTGCTCTTTTTCTAGAGGTCTGCCTTTAAAACAGCTATGTATTTTGTATTCATATTTCAACACTTGAACAGATTCATTGGCGTAGGCACGTCTTTCTCCATCAGAGCAGCACAAGCCCCACAGCTTCTCATCTCAGGTGACTCTTGTCCACATCTTTCCATAAATTCTCTATGGAGAATCTGTCCAACACTCTGGGGGCCTTTCTCTAGGTCTTTCAACATTCTGTGGGTAATAATACAGTACTGGGGAAATCTGGTACCTCTTGCTTTTACTAGATGACCAGCCTACTTCCTTTTAATTTTCCTGACTATTATTTTGTACTAAGAGTGTAGTCAAATTTCCCAGGATTAAAAATCAGAACTTTTAACTTCTTCTTCACTTTAAGCTGCTCAGGCCTAAGAATGAATTTCTTTATTCTACTTGTAACACAAGGTTTCCGAATAGCTAATCCTGGTATTATGGCATGCTTGTTGTAAAGCAAGTGTCTCAGAATCTCTGAAAATTCCATCTTTCCTCTTTGAATTAAAAAAGGGCCATGTGCATCCTTCCTTGTCTAAGGAACTCCCATCCCTGTTATCTCCCAAGACCCTTTTTCCTCACAAACCTAAAGACCTAGTCCATGTGAAGTGAGAAATAATTACTCTTCTCTTCCCAATGTAAACAAGGGCTTCTGCCCAAACTAGGAAAGTGGTTTGGGCCTGGCTCCCTAGGGTGAAATGCGTTTTTTCCAGTGCTTAGGGACTTAGGTTGCCTGCCACAAAGACAACGGGCCATGGGTATATAGCAAGTTAAGGAGATCCATAAAGAATGAATCTGCTGGTTGTTCCTGCCCTCCCTCTAGCCTCAAGCTGTGATATATAGGTCTATGCTCTCTTTACCTGCAAGCTATGATAAGCATATATATTACCACATCATCATCATATCTTGAGAGCTAATCTACAGGATAGCTAGATGGCAAAAGTAGATAGAGCATCAGACCTAAAGTCAGGAGGACCTCAGTTAAAATCCAGCCTCAGCTATGAGACACTGGACAAGTCACTTAACCCTGATTGCCTCAAAAAAGAAAAAAAAGGTAATCTACACAAAGAAACAAAAATGAAATCATCAAGAACAGCTCATCTGTTCCTAGTAACTTTCAGATTTTTTATGACCATCATATTGAAACAGATATTTGGGAATAGTTCTTCCTCTTGAATTTTATAAAAACTGCTAAGTTGTTTACTAACACTATGAGAATTTCCAAAAACAATCAAGTAAAGAAGTAATTGAAGTTTGGGCCATTATTTAAATAGACAATAAAGTAGAAACTATGCTTTCTCAAATTAACACAGAGTGCAAATTCCATTTAGATCATCTGGTGAAGAATGCTACTCTTATAACGGAATCTATTAGTGTTCATAGACTCACATACTCAGAGTAAAGGCAACAACTATTTACTCAAACTTACCTTCCCAAACATTGTCTTCTATCTTACTTTAAGAAGCAGTGAGATGGCTCTGAAGGAGAAAGTGAGGCTGGTGACCTTGCACAGCCCTCCCTCACTCAAATCAAAGTCAACTGCAAGTCATGTCATCATTTCCCTGATGCCATGGTCCTCTTCAAAAACAAAGGGCAAACACAACCTGTGAGGAGACCAAGCTGCCGGAATGGGGACCCAGCTAATTGGGTAATTCAGCTCATTCTCTCCCTCTCCCTCTCCTCGTCTCCAAAGGAAGGTAAATTTTGATGCCCACTTAACTTGGGGTTTACTGGCTAGATTTCCTTCTTTCTTCCTCTCTTTCTTTCTTTCTCCTTTCCCTCCCTTCTTCCTTCCTTCGGGCCCTCTGGGCTTAAGGGTGAATGTCAATGGTAAATGTTTCTCTTTGGAACACCAACCAGGAAGGTCTTCCCCTCCCAGCTAGATATTTTTTTCTTTTTTTTTCTAATTAAAGGGGCCATCCCTGGACTCACTTCTTAAAAAGGCCAATTCACAGAATGGGCATTACCTCACTCTAAGTGAGTAAGTGAAAGGCCTAGGCCTAAAAGGGATAGGGTCTCCAACTGCATCCTGGGTCATCTCCAGTCATCTGCTTGAATATCTGATCACTGGATCCAGATGGCTCTGGAGGAGGAAGAGGCTGGTGACCTTGCACAGCCCTCCCTCCCTCAAATCAAAGTCAACTGCAAGTCACATTATCATTTCCCTGATGCCATGATCCTCTTGAAAACGAAGGGCAAACACAACTTTAAGAAGCAGTACTTGACTTCGTGGCAGATTTGTTCAAATAATTTTGGTTTCATCCCAACTAAGATTTAGAATGTAGCAATCTTGAGGTAGCTATTATAAAACAAAATCCTTGAAGAGTATTTTTATAAACAAAGTTGTGATTTAATTTATCTCTTCTTGACTATCAGAGATATATTATGTTTTTTTCTGAGATTTAATTTTAGGGTTTTACAGAGTTTTATTCTGTGCAGTAAGATTTCATCACATACACAATGACTTTTATAACCCAGAAGCTTTTATTTGGAATCTATATTGTATAATTTTATCAATAAACATGATTGATAAAAAATTTTTTAAAAAGACTTCATTCTCTAACACTTCCTTCCAAGTATTATATCAGGATGGACCCCAAGAAGAAAAACCATCAGGAACAACAAAATGTTGCTGAACTATAGACTATGAATAAAAACCCAAAAAATAATTTATGAACCTGGGTGTCTTATGGACATCTCAATGCATCTAAAACGGATGCATCTTTCCTTATAAACCTGCCCCTCCTCCCAACTTCCCTGCCAGTGGAGGGCACCCCCATCCTCCTAGTCACCCCAGACTGCTACCTTCAAGTCACCCCTGATTCTCCCTCACTCCTACTCTTTCATTAGGTCAGTTGCTCAGTCTTGTCTATAGCCCCTCTCTCTACACATACCTCCTGCATCTGACTCTTTCTCAATCACCACTTGAGTTCAAGCCTTCCTCACCTCTTGCCTGGACTATGGCCACATTCTCCTGTGTGGCCACTACTATCGCTCTCTCCCCTTTCCAAGCCACTCTTCACATAGCAACCAAGACGGTTTGTGTGTGTGTGTGTGTTTTTGGAGAGGGGAGGGGAGGACAATTGGGGTTGAGTGACTTGCCCAAGGTCACATGGCTAGTTTTTGTGTTAAGTGTCTGAGGCCAGATTTGAACTCAGGGTCTCCTGACTCCAGGGCCGGCGTTCTTATTCACTGTGCCACCTAGCCACCCCCAACCAAGATGATTTTAAAGGCAGAGAACTGACCATGTGACACCCTTGTTCAACAGCCTTCAAAGGCTCCTTATTTCCTCTAGGATCAAATGCATACTCAGCCTGGCAGTTTTTTGGCTTCAGTTTGCCTTTCCACATTCATTTCATGATAGTTTCCTTCATGCCCTCTTAAGTTCCAGCAAAACTGGGCTACTGGCTGCTCCAAACTTCACAGAACAAATTCCCTTAAAAAAGATTTGTTCTGTAAAATTTGGACTCAGTCAAAAGGCTGCTCCCAAGGACCTAGAAGGCCATATGTGGCCTTGAGACCACAGATTCCCCAACCCTTGGATAGACTAAGAGACAGAGGTTAGGTTGTATACTTTTCTCTTAAAAAAAACTATCAGTCAACTATGTTTACTATGAATTTTACCATTACCTCCGGCCTAGACTATTATAATAGCTTCCTATCTGGTCTCCCTGCCTCAAGTCTCATTTCTAATTTCTCTTTCACATAACTGGCAAAATAATCTTCTTTTTTTTTTTAAACAAATGCTTTATTAACTTCTGTTTTACATCATTCATTTCCTCCAGATTTTGAGTTACAATCATTTTCCCCCTGTTATTCCCCTACCCAACCTCCCAGAATAGCAGTCCCACAAGATATCGCTTCCTCCAATCTGCTCTCTCCCATACCTTCTCCCAAAACCCCTTCGACTTTTCCATTAGAGGAAGGTGAATCTTTGTGTCCCAATGCCTGCACATCTTATCTCCCCATTACAAGCAAAAGAGTATTAATAACAGTATTTATATATATTTGAAACATTTAATGTTAAGACCTCGAATTTCAGATCCATTTCCTTCCTCCCTTGTCACCCATTCCCTCTGGGGAGATAAGTAATTCAGTATATGTTGTACATGTCTAGCTATGCAAAACATTATCATAGTAGATATATTGTACAAGGCTGCTTATAATTCCCTCCCACTCATCCCACCCCCCACCTGGTCCATTCCCTACATGATCCTGTCCCTCTTCTATAGTGGGTACTTCCAACCTCCCCTCACCCCAAGGATGTCCTCCCATCCATCATCCCTCCTCTCATCCCCCTTCCCCCTATCCTGCTGCAGGTTGAGATATCCCATTTAGTATGTATGTCATTTTCTCCCTGAACCAAATTCAGTGTGAATGTGGTTTTGTCTTTTTAGCCTTCCTTATTCTCCCCCTCCTTTGCAACCACTTCCCCTTGCTTCTTCTACATGGGATAGTTTACCCTACCCTGTCTCTCCCCATCTCCTCTTGCCACTTTCCTCTCTCACCTCATAATATCATCCCTTGAGTATTCTCCCTTCCCAACAAATTCAACCTATGCCCTCTATCCATATATAACTGTAACCATATACACACACATTCACATATGTATTCATATGACCACACCCCCTTCTTCCATTATTTTCATAGTGAGAAAGATATCATCAGTCACAGTTATTGCTTTTCCATATAGGAATGTAAATAGTTCAACCTTGATAAGTTCCTTTTGATTTCTTTTCCCTGATGACCTTCTCAGGCATCTCTTACTTCTTGCGTCTGGATGTCACAAAATAATCTTCTTGAAGCAGTGGTCTGAACAGAGCATTTCTCTGCTCAGAAATCTTCTGTCTCAAGAACAAAATACAAATTGGCATTTAAAGCCCTATATAACCTATCTCTACCTACCTTACCAGCTTCACTTTCTCTTCACACACCATGTTTCAGTCAAACAAGATTACTAACTATTCCTCTATTTTGTCCTTTACTCTGCCTCCATGCATATGGGCTGCCCATTCTTTGTCTGGAATGCATTTCTTTTCCATCTCATCCTTTCCAGATCTTTCTTTTTTAAAGGTATAGTTTAGGCATCACCTCCTCTGTGAAACCTGCTCTGATTTCTCCAATTCAAAATGTTCTTTTCTTTTCCAAGAATTAATGGAGGCCTATCTATATTTCCCTATTTATACCCATCATTCATGATGAACTTTTCTATTTACGTGTACCTAATGTATCACCCCAGAAGAATGCTCTTGAGGATAGTGACTGTTTATTTCTATTAGTGCCCATATGTAATGTAGCCTCCAATTATTAATCCCTGAACAAAAGCATAGGAGCTCCCTAAAATGTTCTTTGCACAGAATGTAACCGTCCCATAAGTATGAGACCTCTAAATACAAGGGATTCACAGGATTACAGATTCAGACTGAAAGGGATTTTAGAATTCTATAATATAACCCTGTCATTTAACAGAGAAGGAAACAGGTACAGAGAAATTATATGACTTGCCCAAGGTAGTGACAGCATGGAGTATGAACTCAGCTCCTTGTCCAATGAACCTTGCTATTCTATCTGAAGTAATAGGCTGAAGGAATTAAACCATGTCCTTGAACTACAATATGAAAACTAAATTGATTTGTAAATTAGAAACAGAATCTTGGAGCTGGAAGGGACTTTTGAGATCTAATCTAATCCTTTCAATTTACAGGAGGCGGCTGAGGCTCAGAACAAGGAAGTGACTTGTTGAAGTCACTAGGTTGGTTGGACCTTGGCCAGACACATCTAAATTTCGTTCTGCACCCACAATCCATCCATCATTCCTGACAAGAGGTGGAAAGCATCATCAGTCTCACAGAATCGTGATTAGGCACTATATGGATGAGTTAAGTCTTTCAAAATTGTTTTCTTTTACAGTATTGTTGTCACTGTAAAAGTAGCTCTAGTTCTGCTCATGTGACACAAGCCTTGCCAGGTTTTTCTAAATCTATCTTCATCATTTTTTATGGCACAATAATTAATACTCCATTACAGTTGTATACCATACTTTATTCAACCATTCTTCAATGGATGCTCATTTTGTTTCCAGTTCTTTGCTAAAATAAAGTGTTGCTCTAAATATTTTGTGGGTCTTTTTCTTCTTTAATGTCTTTGGGTGTATATGTCTAACAGTGGGATCAGTGGGCAAAAAAGATATGCAATGTTTAGTGCCTTTCGGGGCATAGAGTTGCAGATTTTTTTTCCAGAATGGTTGGAACAATTCATAGCTTTATGAACAGTGTATTTATGTGTCTGTCTTTCCACAGACTCTTAAACAATTGTAGTTTCCTTTTTTTTGTCATCTTTGCCAATCATAAGTTTATATTCACATTTTTCTTATTGTTTTTTTTTTTTTAAAGCAATTGGGGTTAAGTAACTTGCTCAAGGTTACACGGCTAGTCATTATTTATGCGTGGGTGCTCATTTTATGAGGCTGGATCTGATCTCGGGTCATCCCAATTCCAAGGCCGGCGCTCTTACTCACTGCGCCACCTAGCCGCCCCTATTACCTACATATTTTTTTAAGAATATGACCTTTTATCTTGAGGTCATGTATCCATTTGGAGATTAATGTTCCATATAATGTGAGATGTTGACCTACACCTTATTTCAACCAGTCTGCTTTCCAGGTTTCTCAGTGTTTGTTTAAGTAGGCAAAACTTACCCTAGAAGTTGGTGTTCTTGAATTTATCAAACACCATGTTAAACAGTGTTTGCTCTTGGGTCTTGTATACCTAATCTGTTCCACTGATCAACTTTTCTGTTTTGTAACCATCACCACACAATTCTGATAACTACTGCTTTGCAGTAAACTTTAAGTAGGACCCCATTCTCATTTAAAAAAAATCTTTACATTAAAATTATTTTAACTGATATCTTCATAGCATCTATGTTTCCTGATGTCTCCTCTACTCTTGCCTCTCCCCTCCCTCAGCCATGCCTTATTGTAAAAAATAAAAAAAGATGAAACTGAACAGTTCAGGAAAATTAACCAATGCACTGAAAAAGTCTGACATTATATTCAGTGTTCTTTTTTTACTAATTTATTTTTAGTTTTTAACATTTACTTTTATAAGATTTTTAATAAGATTTTGAGTTCTAAGTTGTTATTTTTTTCCATTTGAATTGCTGGTATGTATGTATGTACATATGTATATGCATATGTATGTGTGTTTTGTATATATCCATATAGAATTGTATACATTCACATAATCCTACACAGATAATATATAACTTATTTTATATATAATATACATACATATACACACATATTTTCTTGGTTCTGATTACTTCACTTCATATAAGTCTTCCCATACTTTTCAGTATCTCTTACAACACAACCTTTTATGTTAATTGCCACAATTTGTTTATCAATTCTCCAATCAACAGGCATTTGTTTTGTTTCCAGCTATTTGATTCTATAAAAAGAGCTGCTATAAATGCTCTGGTGTATGTGTGGCTTTAAAAAAAATTTTTTTTTTAGTGAATGACCCTGTGAGATATATGCTTAGCAGCAGAATCTCTAGATCAAAGGATACAGACATTTTAGTCACTTTCTTGGCATAATTTGAAGCTGCTTTCTAGAATGGTCAGACAATCCCACTGACAATATATTAGTGTGTCCAACTTTTCCCAATCTCTCTAATACTGACTGTTCCTATCTTCTGTAACTTTGGCAATTTACCCAGTATGAAATGACACCTCAGAGTTGCTTTAATTTTCATTCTCTTACTAACAGTAATTTGAAGAATTCATTCATATAGTCATTAGTAGTCTAATTATTGTGATAATTGTTTGCTTACATCCTTTGTCTACTTGAGGAAAGGCTTTTAGTTTTATATATGTGTTAGGGTGTGTGTGTGTAGAGAGGGGGGCAGAAAGGAGAGAAAGGAAGGAAGAGAAAGAGGGAAGGAAAGAAAGAGAAAGTAAAAGAAAGGAGAGAGAGGGATGGGGGGGAGAGAGAGAGAGAGAGAGATCTTAAATATGAGACCCTTATTAGAGATATTTCGTACAAAGATTTTTCCTAGTTGACAGTTTCCCCTTCTTATCCCAGTGGCATTAAATTTGCTCATAAAAAAGCTTTTCATCTCATATAATTGCATCTGTGCTAAGTGACAAAGTGGACAGATACAGGACTTAAAGTTGGGAAGACCTGAGTTCAAATTCTACCACACATACTTAGCTGTGTGACCCTGGGTAAGTCAACCTCTCTGTGTTTGTTTTTTCATCTGTAAAATGTATATAATAATAGCACCTCCCTCCCAGGGTTGTTGTGAGGATAGAATGAGACAACATGTGTAAAGGACTTAATAAATCTTAAAGCACTATATAACTCCTACAATTATTTTAAGAATTTACCTCCTAGTGATAACTTGGGAAAGATATCTGATATGGTTCTTTAAAAAATTTTATGGTATGAAAATGAATATTCTGGTCATGGATCTATTTTGAACTGACCATGAGGTATAAGATGGTGCTACAAATCAGGGATTGTTAATTCTTTTTTGTGGCATGGACCCATTTCACACTCTGGTGAAGTCTATAGACCTAGTCTCAGAAAAAATTTTGTTTCCTACTTAATAACTGAAGAAAATGCTAAATTCCAATTAGAGAATATGAAAATAAAGATGTAATTTTTTCCATTCATATTCAGAGGCACCCTTGTTTACACTGTTCCACTCATCTACTTTACAATTTTTTTAACCAGTATTAAATAATTTTCATAATCACTTTATAATATAGTTTGAAGTGTGGAAGCATGATTTTTTCCCTTTATTTGTACTTCTAAAATTATTTACCTTGATAATCTAGATATTTATTCCCTAAGAATTTTATCATTTTGTCTAGTTCTTTAAAATAGCTTTGTAATTAGTATGGCATTGAATCTATAAATTAATTTGTGCAGTATCATCATTTTTATTATATTGACAGCTCCCAATCATGAGCAATTAATCTCTCTAGTTATACCAGAACAATATATCAGAACAATATTTAACCAGAATATACCAGAACAATATTTAACTAGAATATACCAGAACAAGATACCAGAACAATATTTAACTAACCCCCAAACTGGAGGTCCTGGATCCACGAAAGGCCAGATGAGGAGCAAATCGAAGTCAGGAGGCAGGCACAATCTTCCCTCCTTGAGACCTGGGGCCCTGGAATGTCATCAGGGGCTAGCCCCCCTAGGGATCGGGGCAAGAAGATGCCTACCTCCAGAGGCTGAGAGCTCTTATTTGAGGATCTTTGCAGTGCCACGGAACACTGCCTATCTTGCTAGGGCCTCCAAATGTTGTACCCCAATAAAGCGAGACAGAAGATCCCCGAGATTAAATTTAAAAAGTGGATTTTATTACCGTGGGACTGTCAGGTACATGCCCAAATCAGACAGTCAATCTCTCTAGTTATTTAAAACCTGTTTTTATGTTTGTAAATAGTGCTTTGTAGCTGCATTCGTATAATTCCTATGTGTGTCTTGGTAGCTCTACTCCCAGATATTTTATACATTCTAATGATATTTCTTTTCTTGGTCATAATCTTTTATTTTATTTATTTATTTATTGCTTTTTGGAGGACTCCAGGGCCGGCGCTCTACTCACTGCGCCCCCTAACCACCCCCATAATCCTTTATTTTACTTTTTTGAATATGACATTTTACAATTTTCTTTCCTTTATAAAGGTTCCTGCTAAATCTTAGGTGGTTCTGACTGTGGCTCCTTGACAACTTGAGCTATTTCTTTATGGCTGCTCACAGATTCTCTTCTTTGACTTGGGAGCTCTGGATTTTGTCCATGACACACTTTAGTGCAAAGGTGGAGAAGTTTGGATTTGTGTCTTATCACCCTAATTAGACTTTCAGCTTCCTGAAGACACAGACCACATCCCCATTGCTATGGGGACTTGAGGACCTAGAATGTCACATGTGGCCTAGAGGCCCCAGGCTCCCCAGTCCTGCTTTAGTGCTTTCAATTTGCAGCTTTCTTCAGAAGAGGAAGATTGGTAGATTCTGTTTTCATGTTGTCCTCTGTAAACAGTTTTCATTTATGATTTCTTAAATAGGGAATACAGGATTTTTGTGACTTTGTTTTTAACATTTTTTGTTGTCTCCAGGAGTTACAGAGTTCTTTGTTCCATTCTGTTTTTCAGGGAGTCCATTACTTGGGTAAGGAGCTTACTATTCTAAGCTATTCTCTTTCCAACTTTTTTTCCTCTAGAACTCTTAAACTGTAATTTCATTTTAAAACTCTCCCTTCATTTCTTCTAACCACTCCTGGAGTCCCTGTGATCAAACCATTTCTTACTTTGAGGCTTGACTTGTACTTGTTATGGAATTGTTCTTTTCTAATGTATTTGACTCTTGGGATTCTCTTAATTCATAGTATATATTTACTGTGTTTGATGACCTTTTCTCATATCAAATAGTTTCTGTTTTGGGAATTGATGCTGGGGCCAGACTCTGTCTCCTCCTACCACTCTTAACAGGGATAAAAAGTTCTGTTTGGCCCTATATCCTCTAGTCTAAATGCTACTCCCACTGCTGACCTGGAACCCAACCTCTACCTCATTCCTTGTGTTCTGTCTCAGTTTTCTGAGGGCCCAATACAGCACTGTACTTGGCCCATCAGTCTCCTCCTTGCATAACTGCCAATGGTGAGTTGGTTCTATCACCTGCTATGGCTTTAACATGCCCCAGTGAAATGCTAGAGATCACGCTGGTCTTAGGCCTCCTAGAAAGCCCTTTGGCAAAAATGTCCTCTCATTGTGCTAGCCTTCTTTCTTGTAGTGGCTCAAGTATTCCCAGGTGTGTATCACCCTGCGCTGCCTTCCTCTGCATTGACCTAGAGAGGTTGGCAATTACCTAATTCTCTCTTCCAGCAGGCTGAGACCCAGCACTCACTGCCTTTAGGCTTCAATGACTAGAATTCCCACTGGTTTTTATCTATCTTAGTGCACCTCTGCTCAGGGCTCCTAAAGATTTCAGGCCCCCCTGGAGCATCGTTGAGAGAACCTATAAGCTTCCCTAGAGTTTCTGGGCTCAAGCCTTGTTATCAGGGCTCTGGCTGGCTCACCTCTCCTGATGATAGTCTTCTCTCAGCCCCTATAGGCTTCTGGATGACTTTTTATGCAGTCCCATAATGGATGGACAAGCTTATTTCTGTTTCTTTTTGGTCTTCTTAATCATTAATTGGTCTGATGCCATTTTTAGGTGTCTGCTGAAATATATGTGGAGGAACCAGGCTCTTCTATGGCCTTTCAGGTTATCATATTAATTGGATGTTTGTGTCTTATCACCCCAATTAGACTTTCAGCTTCTTGAAGACACAGACCATGTACCCATTGCTATGTCTGTGTCCTCCGGTGTCTATCCTGAAAAATGTTGGACATAGGGGAGGTAGACAACAAGGGCTTGATAGCATAATGACAAGATTTACTAATATTCCGTGAGGTTGCCAGATGACAGAAAGAATAAAATAACCTATCTTCTTTTTTCATGAATGACTTTCTTCTGGACACTTACATACTAGTTTGAGCATTGGAAATTTCCATTTTTTTCTCATAAAACTGAACTATAATTTGTGGGTCCAACCTTAACAAATTCTTGTTGATTTTATCATGGTCAGTGGAATCAGGTAGGGCGGGGGTTCATTGGGGCCTCTTTTATAGGAACAAAATGCTGGCATATTGAAAAGTTAAAAACCCCCAGCAGTCTAAGTAAAGAACATGAACAAAGATTATTGCTGGATGCCTGCTACTTAGACAATTTGACCTTTAACTCCATCAGTTCTCCTAATTCATTAAAAAAGTTGGTTTTCTAGGGACAGCAATATTAACTTCTTACAATATTAAATTTGTAGTTAAAGCATGCAGGACTTGAGGACAAAATAGAGCTCTAGAACAACCTGAATGACAAATGAAGATTTCCCAAATCACTTTTCATTTGTACTTTGGCCATTACAGTCTTAGGCAAGATCTTACACTCACATTCACATTCATCTATACTTATCTCACTTATGCATCCCTCCCTCCCTGTTCCTTAATTAAAAAAAGCAAAAGAGGGAAGCATGGACAAGTGAACGTACCTTTTTGACAGCTGTAGGACTGCTTTCTGCACTCTGTACTGGGCTCCTCTGGGGACTTGGTATTTCTCTTGGGACACACCTAGCCATATATATCTCATAGTGCAGGAGCATCTTCTGTCGCACACTACCTGCTAGATCCTTCTGCTTAGGTTGAGACATAAACTCTTCCACGCTGCCTTTGCTGCTGCTGCGACTGTGGGTTAGGTTGCTGGACTGGCTATTGTGTCTGCTGTGTGTAGGCAAGAACCCTAAAAAGCAAAAACAAATAAATAAATAAAGGAAAGTTGAAGCAGTAATAATAAACAGAGCTCATTAACAAAGAAACTTTTGCTGTACAGTTAAAATTACTTGTGAGGCTACATAAGCCTTTTATACCAGGCTATGCCAGTTCAAATAGGAAATCTGCCTGAAAAGAGAGTGGCAGTTTCTTGACCTCTCTGTGGTATCTGGCACTGCCAACTATTGTTGCCTTTTATATGCTCTCTCCTCTGTGCTTTCACTGTTTATTCTCCTCTCACCTGCTTGACAGGTCTTCAGTTTACTGACTAAACCATCATTCACATCGTGCCCACTGTGGGTATAGCCAAAGCTCTGTCCAGAACTCCCTTCTCTTTGTGGTGTGCTCAATTTCCGTTTTCATCAGTTTCCAATTTCCATCGAATTCCAATGTAATTGTGAACTCTAGATATCCATGCTCATTCTCTTCTGTCCTGAACATCAGTTCTACAACCCAGTAGACCTTCTGAACTGGAAGTTCCTTTGGTACTTCACACTGAACATGCTCATGCCCAGAACAGAACCCGTGATCATTCACCCATAAGTCACCCTGTTGGTTGAGGACACCACCATTCTTCCAGTTACTCAGCAACCTTGGAGTCAGCCTTTACTCTTCACCCTCACTCACCCCACGTGTCCAAGTAGTTGCCAACGTTTGGTCAACTCCACTCTTATACATCTCCTTTTCTCTTCTTACAGCCACCACCCAAGTTTAGTCTGTCATCACCTGTAGTCTGAATGACTACAACAGCCTTCTAACTGGCCACCCAGACCCAAGTATCTCCCCACTCCAATACATCCTCCACACAAAAGTTCAAGTGACTTTTTTTTAAAGCAGTTGGGGTTAAGTAACTTGCTCAAGGTTACACAGCCAGTCATTATTTATGTGTGGGTGCTCATTTTCTGAGGCTGGAACTGATCCCGGGTCCTCCCGACTCCGGCCAAGTTTACTATTCTTTACATGTGACACTATGCTATATGTCTCCATGCCTGTGTACAAGCAATTCCTGATGCCTAAATGCACTCCCTCCTCATCTATCTCTTAGAATCCCTAATGTTCATCTGAAGCTTGGTCCAGGGCTGCCTTCTTCAAGAAGCCTTTCCTGATTCCACCCAGCAGAGTAACAGTGCTCTTCCACCCTCCCCTAGTCCTTTATATTTATTTTACACACACACACACACACACACACACACACACCCTAGTACAGCATAAGCTCCTTGAGGACAGAACTATCTTTTTTTTTTCTTATTTCAATCTCCAGTTTAGCACAATGTCTGCTATATAATAAACACTTAATAAATGTGTATTGTATTGTATTTCTGCCTTAGAATCCCAACATGGTAACTGACATATAGTAGGCCTTTAATAAATGCTTACTATCTGACTGAGTTGACATTGGCAACAGGAAACATCCTAAATATGAATTGGTAGGTAGAAACAGTTTTAAAGCTACATACATATTGAGAAGTGAGTTTTTATAAGTCATGGGACTAATACACCAAAGAAGTAGAAGTACCAGAGACAAATGTAAAGTGATAAAGAATCTAATAACTGCAAATACACAGTTTGTGATGAATTTAAGAAAGAAAGGAAATTATTTTGGAAAGGCTTTTATCAGACCTAAGATCTATCATACTACTCAGCCTCCTCACTGGAAGCAAGGTAAAACATCTGTTAATATTATGATTTACCTGGAATTTAGAGAATTTTGCATTGAGTTATTTTTAAGAATAAAAAGCTATAATTATATATTTTTTGCTACCCCACATCTCATTCATCTAATTTTAATGTTGAGTTTTAAAGAAATTTTGGTTAGAATACTATGACAAGGAATATTTTAATACTAAATGAAAATATATGTCAATAGAAAATAAGTACTTCATGTCAAGGTTAATAAAAATCCCAGAGTATATTACTCTTATACAATGCAGGGAAAAGTAAAATAATATTTCTGAAATCCAAAGGGACATTTTTTGTTGTAGCCTGAATCATTCACTATTCACAACAGGAGATGGCCAACTATTTCTGAGTGCTGAAGTGGTGCCCCTAAATAACAAAGATTCTCTGACATCCAGTTTTCAATTGTTTCATGCAGTGGAAAGGAAGGGAGCCAGTGCTAAAAGCACTTGGATTGGAATTGGAAAACTGAGTTAGAATCTCAACTCTGGCACTTTAAAAAATGTATTACTCAAAATATTTATTAATATGTCAACAAGCTCTTATGAAGTGCCTACTATGTGCCGGGCAACGTGCTGTGTGCTAGGGATACAAAGCAAGGCAGAAGACAGTTTATGTTCTAGAGAGGCTCATAGTCTAATGGTACAGATATCATGCAAACAACTATGAATAAACATGATATAGGCAGGATAAACCAGAAGAAATCTGAAAGAGAGGACATTAAGATTGAGGAGGACAGGAAAAGTTTCTGGCAACAGATGAATCTTCAGTGCAACCTGGAGGAAGCCAGAGAAGGTAAGAAGCAAAGATAAGGAAGACTACAAGCCTTCAGGTGTAGGGAAGACAGTGAGTAAAAATGCCCTGAGTTGGGAGATGGGCTATCATTGGACCATAGAGGGGCATGGGAAACAAGGTGGGAGAAGACTGGAAAGGGAGAAAGTGAATATGAAGGCCTTTAAAAGCCAAACAGAGACTGCAAATATGGTGAAGTAGGTCAGAAAAGTTCCAGCTCTCCAAATTTCCTCCCCACAAAAAAAGACAGAACATGATCTCAGAGCAGCAGAAATAAACACAAGGTAAAGCAGTTGTCCTCCTAAGACAATCTGAAAAGACCCCAGGAAAGACCTGAGTGGTGGAGGTTTGGCCAGAATGAAGTACAAATACCTCCATATTGACTCTGCAGAATCAATAAACAACAAGCCCTGGGGGCAGCCTGGATGAGAGGCAGCCTAGGCCTCAGAAACTTTCATTTTGCAGAAAGTGTGAGAATCTGATGGCTGAGTAGAAGATTGAAGGATTTCCCATGATGAGAGACACCAAGCACAGCTGTGCTGACCAGAGGCATCCCAGGCTGTAACTGCAGGGAGGAGTTAGCACTCACCTGGTGAGTGCAGTAGTGAGGGGCCTGGACCCTGTTGGCTGTGGGCACTTGCAGGAAAGCAGAGTCCCTGGTTTTAGTTCCAGGGCAGAGGACAGCTGTAGTTTGTAGCCACTAGAGGAACCTCAAAGAGAAAGATGATTTTCAGGACAGAGTGGCTGGGGTCCCTACTTGTGACTTAGGAGTAGAAGGGAAAGCCCAAGGTTGGGCCATAGATAGTTACTATGGGAATAGAGAAGATTTGGGTTCATACTCAGGGGAAGATATTGGAGCTAAAAAAAAGTCACTCATTTTTCTTTTTGGAGAGCAACTGGGGTTAAGTGACTTGCCCAAGGTCACAACGACTAGTTTTTGTGTTAAGTGTCTGAGGCTGAATTTGAACTCAGGTCCTCCTGACTCCAGGGCTGGTGCTCTATTCTCTGTGCCACCTAGCCACCTCCAAGTCACTCATTTTTCAATGAGAAATGTCAAATGGTCCCAAGCACAGCACAAAAAGAATTCTTGGAAGAACTTAAAAAGGACTTTAAAAATCAAATAAGAGAGACTAAGGAAAAATCAGAGAAAAAAAAAAGAACAATCCAAGAAAATTATGAAAAGAAAGTCAATCAACTGCAAATAGAGAATCAGAAACTTAGGGAAGAAAATAATTTCTTGAAAACTAGAACTGGGCAAAGGGAGGCTAGTGACATTCTAGAACACCAAGGAATCATAAAACAAAATCAAAAGAAAAAAAATAGAAGAGAAAGTAAAACCTCTTATCAGAAAAATAACTGATCTGGAGAAGAAATCAGGGAGAAATAATATCAGAATAGTTGGACTATATGAAAAGTATGATTTTTAAAAAATCTTGAGGGGCGGCTAGGTGGCACAATGAATAGAACACCAGCCCTGGAGTCAGGAGGACCTGAATTCAAATCTGGCCTCAGATAGTTAACACACACACACAAAAACTAGCTGTGTGACCTTAGGCAAGTCACTTAACCCCAACTGGCCTACCTTCCCCCCTCCAAAAATTTTTTAAAAAAAATCTTGATACAATATTATAAGAAATTATTGAGGAAAATTGCCCTGAAGTTCTAAAACAAGAAGCCAAAGAAGAAAGAGAAAAAATCCACTGATCACCAACTGAAACAGATCCCAGGAAGAAAACCTACAGGAATATCATAGCCAAGTTTCAAAGTTCCCAGGTTGAGGAGAAAATATTGGAAACAATAAGAAAAAAACCAATTTAAACATCACGGAGCTACAATAAGCATGATACAAGACCTAGCAGCTACTATGTTGAAGGACTGGAAGTCTTGGAATACTATATTCCATAGGGCAAAAGAGCTGGGATTATGTACAAGGGTAACTTACCCAGCAAAGTTAAGTATAATTCTGAATGAAAAAAAAAAAAAAAGATATTTAACAAACTTAAAGACCTTCAGGTTTCTGTGACAAAACCCCCAAAACATCCAGGAGAAATATAAGGTAAACATTAAAGGTCAATTATAAGGGACTCAATAAGGTCAAGTTGTTTACTTCATATATGTGAAAATATTAGCAGTACTCTTATGATTGGCATCATTATTTGGTTAGTTTGAAAGAAAGGTTTGGTCTAAGATGAGTATTATGAGATGATTCTAAAAAAATAGAGCTGTACAGGAGAGACAGAAAGGAGTAATTACAATATAAATGAGGCATAAAAGGAAAAACTGATACAGAAGAAGTTAGTCGGGGGAGGGCAAGTAGTGTGGCAAGCTTACTCTCATCAGGAATAGGTTAAAGAGTGAACAACATATATATCTAGAAGGGTATAAAACTCTAAATTCAGAAAGAAATAAGAGGACAAGGGGATAAGGTGGGGACAGAGTATAAGGGAGAGACTCTTAGAGGGGTGGGTAGATTAAGGAATAGGAGAGCAAAATAGTCAATAGAAATAAAGCAGAGGAGTGAGGAGGGACAGGGTAACTAGGGAGAGAAGCATAGAGAGGAAAAATAGGAAGAAGGAAAATACACAACAAGGAAAATACAACAAGAAATTGTAGCTTAGAATGTGAATGGGATGAATTTACCCATAAAACGGAAACATCAGATTAAAAATTTGAATTCAACAATATGTTGCTTTCAGGAAATAAAATGAAAGATACACACAAAGATAAAATAAAGGGCAGGACTAGAATTTAGTATGTAAAAAAAAAGGAGGGATAGTAATTGTGATCTCAAAGTTAAAGCTAAAATAGGTTTAATTAAAAGTGAAAAATAGTGAAATTACACTATGTGTCAGCAATATTATTCAATATTATGTTACACCATATAAAATACCTACACAGTATAAAATAATCTGAGCATATACCTGCTAAAACAGACACAGGAACCATACAAACATAAACATAAAACATTTTTATACAAATAAACTCAGATCTAAATAACTGAATTAATATTTATTGCTCATGGGTAAAGCCAATACAATTTTTAAAATGACAATTTTACCAAACTAATCTATTTATTTAATGTTGTTCCAATTAAATTACTTAAAAAATTATTTTACCGAGTTAGAAAAAATAATAACAAAGTTCATTTGGAAGACCAAAAGGTAAGGAGCTTCAAAGAAACCAGGGAAAAAAGATGCAAAGGAAGTAGATTCAGCAGTTATCAGACCTTAAACTATATTATAAGGTGAGAGCATTGATAAAGTATAAAAAGGATAACTTTGATTATTTAAAAATTTTCTTATATGAATAAAATCTATGTAGCCAAAAATAGAAGGAATGCAGAAAACTGGGGGGAAAAACTTTCATAAACAATCTCTCAGATAGGATGTGATTAGATTGGAATATTGCTGTGGTGTAGAAAATGTTGAGCTGGTTGATTTAGAAATATGGAAAGGGGGGTGGAGCCAAGATGGCGGAGTAGAAGCACAAATTTGGTGTGGGCTCCAGCTCCAAACAATCCCGATACCTGTAAAAAAAATTACTCTAAACAAATTTAAAAGATACAGAACCCACAAAGTGACAGAGAGAAACAAATCTCCTGCTGAAGACAGCCTGGTAGGCCAACAGGAAAAGTCTATTGCAGCACCAGGAGAGCCCAGCATAGTCCTGCAGGAGCCACAAGTTTCTGGCCCCAGGGCAGCCCCAACCAGTAGCAGCCAGAGCAGACTCCAGGAGAGTGAATAACCAGTAGCTTCAGCAGCTTCCAGACTTCTAAACCCATAAATGCCAAAGACAAAGTAAAAGGTCAGTGTGGAACTTTGTTGGAACGGGGGGTGGGGGGGGCGTCAGAAGAGTGCTGTCCAGCCCCAAGCACCAGGGCGAGAAATAGCAGAGGCACAGCATGGCAGCCTCAAGAGCTCCTGGCATACAGATCATAGGGGGACCAAGTGACCAATCAGAGGGTAATCACTCTTGCTTTAACCTGATTTGAGGTTAAAGGTCTTGGGTGGTGGTCCTGGGTGTGTGATCAGTGAGCCAGAGCTTGGGCAGGGGGGAGGGGGGGAGGAGGGGAGGCTGTAGAGGCAGAACCCTCCTAATAGCTCCAGAAGCTATGAAAACCCCAGCAATTTGGGACAAAGCTCTCTCCAATATGGAAGCAGAGTTCTCCTGTGGCAAAGAGCTCAAAAGTCAAGTAATTGGCTGGCAAGATGAACAAGCACAAGAAGCACAAACAGACCACAGAATCCTTTTTTGGGTACAAAAAGGATCAAGGCATGGAGCAAGAGGAAGATAGCAAAGTCAGAAGTCCCGCATCAAATGCCTCCAAGAAAAATATGAACTGGTTACAGGCCATGGAGGACTCAAGAAGAATTTTGAAAATCAAATAAGAGAAGTGGAGGAAAAATTGGGAAGAGAAATGAGAATGATGCAGGAAAATCATGAAAAGCAAGTCAACAGCATTCTAAAGGGGACCCAAAAATACACTGAAGAAAATAATACCTTAAAAAATAGATTAATTCAAACAGCAAAAGAGGTTCAAAA
Organism: Gymnobelideus leadbeateri; assembly: GCA_011680675.1. NCBI lineage: Eukaryota > Metazoa > Chordata > Mammalia > Diprotodontia > Petauridae > Gymnobelideus > Gymnobelideus leadbeateri. The sequence goes on along the minus strand of WOXC01007519.1, from coordinate 1,917,256 downwards.
AGCCAATGAGGAGAAGAATGCCTTAAAAAGCTGAATTTGCCAGTTGGAAAAAGAATCTCAAAAGCTCACTGAAGAGAATCATTCCTTCAGAATTAGAATGGAGTAAATGAAAGCTAGTGACTTTATGAGAAATCAAGATACTATTAAACAGAGCAAAACAAATGAAAAAAATAGAAGGTAATATGAAATGTCTCATTGGAAAAACCACTGACCTGGAAAATAGATCCAGGAGAGATAATTTTAAAATTATTGGACTACATGAAAGCCATGATAAAAAAAAAAGAACCTAGAAATCATCCTTCAAGAAATTCTCAAGGAAAATTGCCCTGATGTTTTAGAACCAGAGGGCAAAATAGAGGTTGAAAGAATCCACCCATCACCTCTTGAAAAAAGAAAACTCCTAGCAACATTATAGCCAGGTTCCAGAGTTCCCAGATCAAGAAGAAAATATTACAAGCAGCCAAGAAGAAACAATTTGAATACTATGGAAACACAATCAGGATAACATGGGATCTGGCAGCTTCTACACTGAAGGATCGAAGGGCCTGCAATATGATATTCTGGAGGCCAAAGGAGCTGGGATTAAAACCAAGAATCACCTACCCAGCAAAACTGAGTATCATGTTTCAGGGGAAAATATGGTCATTCAATGGAATAGAGAACTTTCAAGCATTCTTGAGGAAAAAAACAGAGTTGAAAAGAAAATTTGACATTCAGATATAGGAAGCAAGAGAAGTATGAGAAGGTAAACAGGGAAAAGAAATCATAAGGAACTTATCAAAGTTGAACTATTTATATTCCCTACATGGAAAAACAATAACTGTAAGTTATGAAACTTTTAGTTGAAGGGAATAGAAATGTATATATGTCTATGATAGGAGGGTATATGAGTATATGAATACATATGTGAGTGTGTGTATATATGTCTACAGGTATACATAGCCAGAGGGCACAGGACCAATTGAATAGATACTTAAAAGGTGAAATTGAGAGGTAAAAGAGGAATATAATGAGAGGAGATGGGGAGAGACAGAATGGGGTAAATTATCTCATATAGGCAAGGGAAAACTGTTACAATGGAGGGGAAGAACAGGAAGGCAAAAGGGAATTCTCATTCTTATTCTCATTGAATTTGGCTTAGGGAAGGAATGACATACACACTAAATAGGGTATCTCACCATACAGGATAGTAGGGGGGAAGGGGATGAGAGGGGGGATGATGGAGGGGAGGGCAGGTTGGGGGGGGGAAGGGAAGTTAGAAGCACACACTTGAAAAAGGTCAGAGGGTCAAAGTAGAGAACAGAACAAGTGGGGGGTGGGATAGAATGGAGGGAAATATAGTCAGTCTTTCACAATATATTCGCTATGGAAATGTTTTGTGTAGCTACACATGTACAACCTATATTGAATTGCCTATCTTCCCAGTGGGTGACAAGGGAGCAAGGGAAAGAATCTCGAATCCAAAGTTTTAAAATCAAATGTTTAAATAGATATAGATATAGATATAGATAGATAGATAGATATTTTTTTCTTATATGCAACTGGTAAATAAGATATACAGGCACTGGGGTATAGAGATCTATCTTGCCCTACTGGAAAGTTGGAGGGAGGATGGGGGAGGATATAGGAGGATATAACAGACTGGGGGAGGGGGTATACAGTGGGATCGCTGTTTTGGGGTGGTGGGTAGGGGAAAGACGGGGAGAAAATTTGTAACTCAAAATCTTGTGGAAATGAATGATGTAACCTAAAAATAAACATAAAATTTAATTTAAAAAATAAATAAATACACATGAACATGTGATTATACAAAGAACAGACAGAGGATTGTTTATGAAACTTATCTGTTATGTAAGGCAACTTTAAGAAAGTAGGTTAGATGTAATATTTACTGCAAGAATATCAAGATCAATATTAATCTCTCCCAGCAATATGCCCACTTGTTGGCAGCCTAAAAAACCATGTGATTCTTTGTGCCCTCTGTTCCCTTTCCAGTAGTACTGCCACTGTCAATTACTGCAAAAGCAGAAAGGGGCTACCCAGAACTAAGGATGATTTTAAAAATATATTTTGCTTCATGGGTTGCCATGGCTAAAAGATTTCATCACCAGGTGGCCAGCCTACTGCTAATCTGCCTTTTCATGCTTCGTCAGGTTGATCTCCATAAAACAGAGTTTCTTCCTCCCAGGTTCCTAGTTACCCTATGTATTTTGTCTTCTCATTAGAATGTGAGCTCCTTCAGGGAAGGGACTACCTTGCTAGCTTGTATCTGTACCCCCAGAGCTTAGCCTAGCTAGAAGGTGGCATACAGTCAGTGCTTAATTACTGCATTATTGTTCATTCCCTCATTCTGAAAGCCTTTCCAGCATAGTAGAAGCTGCCAGGGCTTGTGTTCAGGTGGTATTACTTCTGATGACCTGCAGTCACCTCCACTCTATGAAGAAGCATTGAAGTAGGATTTTGCAGAGCTTCATCTTGACATTCTTGCTATAAACAAAATTAGAAGACGGAAGTTGCAGTTAAATGCAACAGCAGCTCACAGGTACTCCTTGGAGACACAATGGAAGGAGTTTTGTCATTTAACTAGCAGCTAAAAGAGACTCTTGATCATCACCTTTATCAATACTAATGCTAAGTATTTGCAAAAAAAACCATTAAGAAAATAATAGCTATTTATTAGCTATTATAACATAAAAGTATTTATTTACTTACAGTTTAAGGTTTGCAAAGTGCTTTGAAAATATCTCATTTTGGGGAGGAGAACCAGGAGAACAAGTACACAATTACAGACACATGGTATCTGTGATGACCGACTTTGTTAGACTGGGTTCCTCTCAGCAATGCAAGGTTATAAGACAGCTCCAACAGACGCGTGATGGAAGAGGCCGTCCACATCCAGAGGAAGAATGAGAGTCTGAATGCAGAGTGAAGCAAACTACCTGCTCTTTTTCATTTTGCCTTGTTTTGTTTCTTCTTCTTCGTTATTCATCCCACTGGTTATAATCCTTCTTTACAACTTGACTAATGTTTAATGTGCAGGTATATGTAGAACTTATAACGGATTGCATGCCACCATGGGGGGCAGGGGGAAAAATCTGGAACTCAAAAACTTGTGGAACTGAATGTTGTAAACTAATAGTAAATAAAATTTTAAAATTTGTATAAAAATTTTTAATCTCATTTTATGCTCACAATTCTGCTAGGGGTGCCATTATCATTCCCATTTTACAGATGAGGAAACTGAGGCAGCCAGTGATTAAGTGACTTGCCCAAGGTCATACACTAATTGTCTAAGTCTGGGTTTGAACTCGGGTCTTCTTGATTCTAGGTCGGACTCAATCCATTTTTTCATTGAGTTGACTCAGCAACACGGCTGAAGTGATAGAGAAATTTAACAAAGAACTTCATAACAGAAGAACTGGCAGGTGTGGGGCATGGAGAGCACCAAATAGCTCCATAAAGAATGAACCAGACTTTATTTTTAACAGATACGAAAAGTCTTGTTACCGAAGTGGGGATTATCCCTGAGCCAGCTGCCTGTGTGCAGTCAGAGCACTGCCTCATCAGAGCTAAGATCAGAGTTTTTAAAAATCAAGAAGAAAAAATAATGAAAGAAATGGAACACCATGAGAATGATGGCACCCAGAAGCTTGGGCAATGTCCATTATCTGCCACAACAAGGACCAAAAAAGCCCAGAAAGCACCCCGGTCAGCAGTCATCTGACTTGACTTGTCAAAGTGAGAATGAGAGTGAGACGGTTGCTAAAAGCAATGCTGGGTTCGAATATAAATTGTTTTGTAAAATCTTGTCAAGAAGGATGATTGACAATTATGGACAGTATCATCACAAAGTGGTGAGAAGCAGTGGAGGGTAAAAACAGTTAAAAGAAGACACAGAGAATTTACTACTGTGCTGGCAGAGACCCATGACCCATCTGTAGCCAACAGTGCCCTCCCCATCTTTACACACTGGAGCAGCCATGCCTGAGTGCAGATTGGCAATGCCTTCTGGGAATTATGTTGCTTACAGCATGGGCTCCAACCTAATGGTACCATGTCAAGTGACAGGACCTTGGGGGATGGGTTGATAACGCCTTCAAAATATTATTTAATGAGACAAAAACTGGCAAGGATGCACCCAGAGTGGTCTTTGTAGACTTGGAGCCTGCTGTGATAGATGAGGTTTAGATCAGCATCTATAAATAGCTACACCTGAGCAGATGATTTCTGGCAAGGAGGATGCTGCTAATAACTATGCCTGGGGCCATTATACTATTGAGAAGGAGATAACTGACCTTGTAATGGAGCACATCTGAAAAGTGTCAGGCCAATGCACAGAGTTATAAGAATTCCTGATAATTCATAGCTTTGGGGGTCACCTCTCTGCTGATGGAGAGGCTCTCTGTTGACCATGGAAAGAAGTCCAAGCTGGAGTTTGCCATCTACCCAAGCTACCCACAGTTGTAACAGACACTTACAATTCCATCCTAACCACTCCTGCTATACTGGGGAACTTGGACTATGCCTTCATGGTGGACAATGAAGCAATCGATGACATCTGCCACCAGAACTTAGGCACTGAGCTCCCCACATACACCAATCTCAACCAGCTCACTGGCTAACTCATTCATCATCACTGCAGTTTGATGGTACTCTCAATGTGGACCTCAAAGAGGTCCAGACCAACCTAGTGCCTTATCCCAAATCTACTTCCCACTCATCACCTACTCTTCCACTGTCCCTGCTGAGAAGGCCTATCATGAGTAGTTCTTTGTGGCAGAGATTTCCAGTGCCTGCCTTGACCCCTCTAACCCCTTCAACTTATATCATAACAAGTATGTGGCCTGCTACATGCTATACAAAGGTGATATGGTACCCAAGGATGTAATTTCCACCACTGCCAACAATCAAGACTAAGAGCACCATTCAGTTCACAGAACCCACTGGTTTCAAGGTTAATATCAATTGCCAGTCCCTAAATGTGGTACCCAGTGGACACTTGGCTAAAGGCAGTATGCATGCTAATTAACACAATGGCCACTGTCAAAGCATAGGCCCATTTAGATCACAAGTTTTACCTTATATATGATTTCTACACTGGTATATGGATAAAGGCATGGAGGAAGGAGAATTCTCTGAGATGTAAGAGGATCAGGCTGCCCTGGAGAAGAATTATGAAGAAGCAGGTATGGATTCTATAGAGAATAAAGACTGAAGTGAGGAATTCTAAAAGGGACTCAGAAACCAAGCTCATCTGGTCTATCCATCTTTTGTATCTTCTACTTTTCTTACCACTCCAAAAGCAAAATCTTTTTTGGGCAAAACAAAACAAAGAAAAAGCATGACAATACCTCCAACTAAGCAGTCTTCTAAAGGGTATTTCAAGAACAAAAAGAGGAGATAAACAGAAAAAAGACCTATAAATGCCATTCTGAGAAACTTAAATTCTCTACCAAACATAGTAGAACTACTACACAGACTACCATCACAACCCCTGAGGTGCTTGTAAAAGGATCAAGAGAGGCATTGATGAGAACAAATGGAAGGAAAGCTGCACGGGCCAGGCAGAAGAGATTCGGGCTGAATGTAACACAAAGAAAGAAAACGGGCCAGGCAGAAGAGATTCGGGCTGAATGTAACACAATTGTGAGGGCACTGGAGGACTGATATACAGAGTATCCCAAATGTCTTAAAGTAACATTTACAGCTTAAAACTCCTCTGAGACCTTTGCAATGCCCTTTAAAAAGTGTCCAAAAGAGGGAAAGATACCAAAGGTGTGGGGAAAATCTTGAATCTTGTTAAAGGCAACCAAGAGAACATTAGTATTTCTCTAACTTAAAAACCCAATCTTCCATCTTTACAAAACCTTTATGACAGTCATCTATATACCAATGGAGGCTTTCACAAGTGATAGCCAACAACAGATCACATCTTTACCACTTCACAATTAATTGAAAGATGAAAAGAATATGAGAATCCATTGTGCTTACTGGTGGTGAGTATTAAACAAAACATTTTATTTGATAGAGTTAAAAATAGAGACAAATGGGCTGGATTATTTTCAGGAAATTACAAAGCTCTTTTCCTATCTCCAAGCTGTTTGTGAAAGCAGTCTTATCTTTTCAATACTAACATGCAGCTGTTGGCAGCAAGACTTATAAAATACCACTGGCATTAAAGAACTAAATATGAGTGTCACACAGAGGGCAATGGAGAGGCACACGGAGCAGCTACAACACACAACTGAAGAGGAGCTCTAAACATGTCAGAAAGGAACCGTATGACAGGAAGGGAAGACAGGTTGGGCACATGGCAACTATGAGGGATGACAAGTGGACAAGCAGCATGCTCCACTGGTACCCTCATAGGCCACACTATTTCAGGCAGATCCCAGCCATGATTCACCCTTGTCCCCCACTTCTCTTCTCACCAGTCTGACAGCAAAGCTCGCTGCCAGAAAGTCCCGTCTGCCTCCCCCTCCATTTCTGGAACCCTAATCAAATCAATGCTGCCATTGCTCCTGAAATGGGTGTGTATAGTCTACTCCTTTAGCCGCATTCACCATATCTGTTACATTCTATATCAATGCTCTGCTCCCTGCACCTTATGTGTGTGGCTTTTATTTTTCCTTCTGGTCTGGCCACTTTGGGGGAGAGAGTTGGAAAGATGGAATAGAGAGAGGAAGTTTCTCCCTTTTCCTTAAGATTCACTGTATTTTTTTAAAGGGTGATTATATTCATGAAAATTTGATAGGTTCTGGTGTAAATTTTAATGGGAATAAGATCAAGCTATGTCACATACTAAATTTCATGGTATAATTTCTCTGGATGTTTTTCTCTTTTTGGGGGGAGGGAGGATGGATGTTTTTCTTTAAAAAATATTGTTAAGAATGAAGATTTGCCCTTTGACCCAACAATACCATTTCTAGGGTCAAGAGATAATAGAAGTGGGAAAAGGACCCATATGTACAAAAATATTTATAGAAGCTTTTTGTGATGGCAAAAAATTGGAAATCAAGGGGATGCTCATCAATTGGGGAATGGCTGAACCAAGTTGGGGTATATGAGTGTAATAAAATATTATTGTGCTATAAGAAATGGGGATCAGAATAATCAAGAGAGACATATAAACTGATGCCGAGTGAGGAGAGCAGAACCAAGAGAACTTTGTACACAATTACAGACACATCGTATGTGTGCTGACTAACTTTGATAGGCTGCGCTCCTCTCAGCAATGCAAGGTTATAAAATAACTCCAAAAGACTCATGACAGAGTCTGAATGCAGATTGAAGCAAACTACTTGCTCTCTCTCTCTCTCTTTTTGTTTTGTTTTGTTTCCTCTTTTCCATTGTTCACTCCACTGGTTATAATCCTTCTTTACAACTTGACTAATGTTTAATGTGAAGGTATTTGTAGATCCTATATTTGATTGCATGCTGCTAGGGCGGGGAGGTGGGAGGAGAGGAAGGAGGAGAAAATTTGAAACTCAAGAGATTGTGGAACTGAATCTTGTAAACAAAAAGTAAATAAATACATTTTTAAAAAAAGAATGAAGATTTGGTACCTAGACTACTTTTTTTTTTTTTTTTTTTGCTTTTTGGAGGGGAAAGGGCAGGGCAACTGGGGTTAAACCGACTTGCCCAAGGTCACATGGCTAATAAGTGTTAAGTGTCTGAGGTCATATTTGAACTCAGGTTCTCCTGACTCCAGGGCCAGTGCTCTACTCACTGTGCCACCTAGCTGCCCCTAAACTACATTTTCTTGTGTGCCCTTTATTCTTCATTTGTCTCTCAGTCACAGGTCTAGAAACTGTTGGGTACAAGAGTTCTCTCAAGCACTATACTTATTCCCTTGAGGTTGATGAATTTAACTTTTTTTCTCTGGGCTGAGCTCCCAGAGGATGCTATTTTTTGTTGACAGTCTTTTGATAATCAAAGAGATCCAACTGTGACCCTAAAAAATAATATCTACATTATAACCAAGGGAGACAGTTGGTATCCCCTGCCCCAGACACCAATGAAGCTCAAGATGATGATGCCCCTTTCATCTCCAATTAAAAGTGAATGTAAAAGTACCTTGCCTTCACCTAAACTTGTATTTCTACTAACCAGGGGTAGCCAGACCTATAGACCTTGGAGGATGCTAAACATTTTGTTATTATATTAGCAACAGTGCTAGAAGTGTGCATTTTGGCCAAGCAGGTATGTCATGCCAGGTTGCCGGATGTGGGCATCATCTTTTCTCTTCTCATCAATGCTACTTTATCTTCTCCCAAGGCTAAACATAGGGAGAACATGTCAAGAGGGATGGGAATCCTGAAACTTGGCACAATGTGTGATGATTTTCATACTTTGTGTTCATTTCATTTTGCTTTGCTTGAAATGCTGTTTTAACTGCTACACAGAGGCCCAGATAACTGATGGCACTAAGCCTCACAGAGCAGACAGTGAATGAATAACTATGACGGATGGCTTGCAGCGGCATACCTTACTCTCTCTGTTCCTGATGCATGCTCTCTTTACCTATCTCCCCCATTTTGGTCCAGGCCTTGTTAAAACAATTGCTGGTAGACACTGATGTTTGTTTGAGTGTATGTTTAGCTAAGACCAGAAGAAAAGACATGGAAACTTATTTATTTATTTTGCTTTTTGGAGGTCAATTGGGGTTAAGTGACTTGCCCAAGGTCACACAGCTAGTTTTTATGTAAAGTGTCTGAGGCTGGATTTGAATTCAGGTACTCCTGACTCCAGGGCCAGTTCTCTATTCACCATGCCACCTAGTATCCCCTAAGACATGGAGACTTAAAAAAAAAAAAAACCCTCTGTATATGCTTAATGAGTACAAAAGATGGCTAGTTTGAAAGATTATTGTGTATTATGCTACAGCTGCTAACCAATTCGAACACCTGCTGATACTGATATTAGCTTGAAGATAACATACTTGCCTTTCACTGTAAGCAGGATAATTTATTGTGTTAAATACATAGAACTTTTTGGGACTGCAAATGATGCTTTGTTTATTGACATTGATTTGATCCTGGTAGGTGTTCATGCTGAAGAACCAGCAACCTGTAAGGGCAGGTCTCCAAAAGGCCACCAACTCAAGATCTCTGAGTAGCACATTCAAATTTAAACCTAGTAGATTTCTGGGAAGGCCGGGAGGACGATTCTGCAAAAGCAGAAGCAGGACATATCTCTGACATATCCCACTATTGTTCCTTTTTGAATCAGAAAGTTCCCTGCCTGTTAGGTCATGGGCCTAGCTGCTATACTTTATGAATAATGCAAATTTCTCTGACCTTGACTCAGGCTCAGAGTTTGAGCTTTGTACCATAAAGCCTATGAAAGGGCAGCCTGTGACTTTCAGGCTCAGTCTTGGAAGTGATGGGATTGGAGAGATACAGGAACCCCAAAGACCAGAGTTTCCAGACAGGGTCGTCTGGAATAAATTCAGGAACTCAAGCATTCTTTAAGTCAAGGTGGTAAAAATTTATTGTTACGCTTCCAGTGGGCAAAAATTCTTAGGGAACCTGTGACTTTACAGTTAAAGTTTATATAGGATAAACTATAGTTTATATATAATATGCTAACTAGGTGATTCAGGGTGGGATTAGGGAGTGGCTAAGGAATGGTCAGTTGTTAAAGGAACATACACTTTTAGCATCTACTGCACAGGTATTTTACCCAGAGTTCACTAGGAAACAGCCCAAAGTGGGATACATGGAGGTGTGGTTTTAGGCCTGAAATATCACTAAGTCAATTAACAGATAGGACTTACTGAGAAATACCTAGGCTGCTCTCCTCAATGTCTTGTTTTGACAGGAGAATACATATGTCTAAAGTCTAGGATACACATAATGAGGAGTCCAGGATACATAAAATGAGGTAGGGAGATGGTACATATAGTCCAATGGGTACTAAATATCTTTATGAGACAGTACAAAGTCAGTTCATACTAACAAATCCTATAGGTGCAGTGTGCTACTGTACCAGGGAGAGAGTTAAGTGTTTTGCTGGGGCCCACTCATGAGTAATTGCTAGGCACAGTGTCTTTGGCCTGGGGAGAAACTGCCAGGGACAGTGTTTTGAGGCTAGGGAGAAATGTGATCTTGGAGTTGTGGTCCAAGCACAGGTACCCAAGCACCCCATCAGAAGAACCAATCATTGATATTACAACAATATGCCTATTCCCCACCTCACACTAAATTCTTACAACCTGGGCAAAAAAATACCTAATTTTTTATTCAGTAATGATGGGCTTATAGGAGTGGAAGAACATTTTTGAAAAGACAAAACGAAACAAAACAAAAACATCATGTTTGGCTGGCAGGTACACTGGATTGGTAAATAACTTCTTTTCTTCCCAGAGTAAACTAACTCTCATTGTTCAGAAGCTAGGGTGCCTTTAAAATATGGTTATCCCAAACCCATAGCTTTTCCTAACCTAATGCTATATTCTTTAGGACTTTTAGGGAAAAGAATTATTACCAATACTGCTTTGGACTTGCTATCTGTTCTATTGAATTCTTGTACTGTCAAATCCTATGAAGTTATTCTAAGTGGAATACAAGTCAAATACTGGAGTTAGTTTGAAGAGAGATTCCTGATGGAGTGGCACAGCAGACAGTTACGTCAGAACTGTTTCAGGAAGTCACCCCGCACTTACTGTGATCCCCCTTTCCCCCCACTTTGTGCCTCACTCTTTCCTTTATTTGAACAGTGAACAATGATGTTCTGGCTGGAAAAAATGAAACTAAACGAAACAAATCAAACACCTGGTTTAAGGTTTAAACAAGTCCTTCTGACTTGAAGCATCTATTTTGAATGCTTAGGACTCAGTTGCCTTGGCTCTGGAGGGTCTTAGTATTGAGAATTTGGGGTTTGGCCACTTTAGAAATGTGTAAATTTTGTAACCCTGGAATTAATGGGGTTGGTGGCTCTGATGACACTCTGTGACTGGTCAGGGATTAGGCCTGGGGAGAGACCGAGGGACCAACAGGCTTAGTATCTTTTGGTTAAGTGGTTCTGTCAGTCTCGGAGGCAGGGTTGGTGACCTTGGGTCTGAGGAGTGAGGATGTAGAGACAATGGCACTGAGGGCCTTGATTGACTCTACCTGGGCACTGATGGAACCTTCTTCAGTCCTATCTGGTTATGCGTCTTGGCAGTGGCATATTCCTGTGAACTCAAGGTTCATACCTTTCAAATACTCTGAAGGTACTCTCAACCTCTTGATCTGGGTTTCTTAATATCATATCTGTGCCATTTTGGGGACTGGTTGTGGGTGGTGTGATTCTCAGACTGTCTTTATACTATAGCTTATACACACTACTGGTCACTGGGGACTAGAAGAGACTGGAAGCAAGAAAGAAACAGCTCTAATTTCACTGAGTAAGAGAGACTGACTTGAAATTAACAGTGTATACTAAACTTTCATCAAAATGGTGGATTCCTGGATGACAAAGGATCCTAGTACAGTTTTGTGACCTTAGGAGCTCATCATTCATTTATTCCATCTGGAGAGGTAGTCTGCTGAATTCTCTGTCTCTTTCTTCATCTAAATACCTTGCCCTCCAAGCTCCCCATTCTAAGTTTATAAATTTCCACATAGATCTTATTTTTTAAAATTATGAACTTGACAAACATGAATAATTCAATATACAAATAACAAAAAAGAGGATTATAAATGTGGATCTCTATTACATTCAGCTTGTTTTTATGGTATATATCACGTTTAACACAATAGTACCAACACGACCTTGCTTGCCTTCTGAACTTCTTTCTGCTGTCTTCTATGTACTCTTTTCTTCACAGCAACTACACAGCCATTCTCCCAGAAAATCTCCCCTCAAATAAAAGCCCTTCCTTCCAAGCATAGTCAAGCAAGATAAATTCACGCATTGACCCTATCTAAAACGTGTTTCATTCTTTATTTATTTTTTTTGCTTTTTTTTGGAGGGCAATTGGGGTTAAGTAACTTGCCCAAGGTCACATAGCTAGGTTTTTGTTTGTGTGCGGTCGGATCCGAACTCAGGTCCTTCTGACTCCAGGGCCGGCGCTCTACTCACTGCACCACCTAGCCACCCCAACGTAGGTTTCATTCTGAACCTCTACTAAGTAGAGTCTACTCCATCACCTCCCTACCAAGAATAGGAAGAATGCTTGATTTTTGGTCTTCTGCAGTAGTGACCGGTCATTTCATTGATCAGAGCTCTTAAGTCCTTCATAGGTGTTTTCCTTTATGTTACTGTGGCTATTGTTTAATATGTTCTAATTCTGTTCACAGTACTCTATGTCAGTTCATACAAATCTTCCCACATTTCTTTGAATCCAGGTCTATGTTACTCTACTGCCTATTCTGCTTTGAAGAAGGTCTATCTTTCCATCACTGTATTCTAGGCATGAATTTCATTTCAAGTGTCTTTGACCTCTGAGCTTGGATTACTACCTATTCTGCATTAAAATTTTAGGGTCACTTGACTCCCTGAGAATAGAATCTGAGGCCATAAGTATAATTCAAATCCTTTTCCTTGTTATTCCTTCTCGTGCATTAGTGGTTATTCCCTTCTGTATTATAAACCTCCCAAACCCTTTCCCTTCTCATATTTCTTGTAGGTTTCTCTTTTGTATTTCTCTCTTTCTCTGAGGCTTCTTCTAGCTGTAAAAGCCTGCGATCCTATGATCATAGTTATTTGTGTACTTGTCCTTCTAACCATTAATTAGGTTCTGAGTTCCTTGAGAGTAGTGTGGTGTGGTATCTATCTTTATATTTCCAGCACTTACATCAGTGCCTAATACATAAATAGGTGCTTAATAAGCACTTGCTAAATTGATTTTTTTCTGTGTTGTAACTAATTTCCTCCAAAGTAGCCACATTTACAGTTCATCTGGGATTTTTCTCCTTCTCTTCCATTTTCAGTCTCAAGTCATATTGATTGAAGCCTATGGACAACCATGTTCTTCTAGTTCTTATGAGGCAAACTATCATTAGCCAAAAAGCCCAACAAACATTGTGTTATCTTAAGCTGTGGTCCAGAAAATTAAATCCTATTCTTTGACACTATATATGTAGCCACTCACTTCCCAGAATCCCCATTTACTTTTGAAATCCTCATCAGGAAGCCCAGCTGAGTAGGCTGAGCACTGGCCTAGGAACCAGGAAGCCTTGAGATGAAGTCCCAACCTCTGACTCAGCCCAGTTGTGTGACACAGAGTAAATCATTTAACATCTTAATCTACTGGCAACCCTTTAAGCCTAGAAGTTGCAAAGAAGGTATAAACTTGCATTTGTGGAGGGCATTTCTTTTTGATAGAGCACTGGGCCTGGAGTCAGAAAGATCATGCAAATCTAGTCTCAAATACTGTGTGATAAGTCATGTTTGCCTCAGTTTCTTCAATTTTAAAATGGGAATAACAATAGCACCCACTTCCTAGGTTGTTGATCAAATGAGGCAGTATTTGTAAAAGCACTTGGCATAGTACCTGGGAAAAAGGAGGAGCTATATAAATGCTTGTTCCCTTCCCTTCTCTTTTTTGCTTTTTTTTTGGGGGGGGGACAATTGGGGTTAAGTGACTTCCCCAAAGTCACAAGGCTAGTAAGTGTGTTAAGTGTCTGAATCTGGATTTGAACTCAGGTCCTCCTGACTTCAGGGCTGGTGCTCTATTCACTGTGCCACCTAGCTGCCCCCCTTCTCTTTTTTCATATCAATGAAATCATGTATCCAGGACCTATCAATAAACCACCAGCTAGAAAACATAATGAAATCATTATTTGTGTTCCTACATCCTTCATTCTCCACAGGTCGGTTTGATTAGTATCCATGGGTCACAGGACATGTCCTGGATACGTGGTCCAAGAAGACAGTATTCCTCCTGATTAACCATCTAAGGGTAAATTTAACAGCCTTGGTACTACGCACTAGGGAGTCAGCAACACAAAGGGGTGTATTTCTTCTTCCTAGGGTTACCTAAAGGAATTTCCTTATAGTCAATGGTGCCAGTGAAGCCTCCCTCAATTCTGTGGAGCACAGAACACTGTTTCTTTCTCAGAAGGGCCAAACAGAGTCATAAGCTATAAAGTATTATAATATATGCTGTCTATTATTACTATGTACTATTATATGTACATTATATACTATTATAGAGCTCCAGAGGTTCAACATTTTTTTGTCTTTTCCCCTTCCTCTTCTGTATAACTTTCTCCTATTATCTCTCAAGGCTTATTTTGATTCTCCTTTGTCATATCAGAGACCTTTTCTTCCTTCTTAGGAGGAATTTCTTCCATCCACGACAGGAACTTTATACTTGCTAATAAGGACAAACATAGAGACATTCTTTAAGCACTTTCATCTTTTCTTTTGGCAGGGAAACTAGCTTGCATTTCACACACACACACACACACACACACACACACACACACACACAGAGATTCCAGCAAAACAACAAATATAGCACAATTACTGCAGAACACTGACACGGTCCCATCTGTTTCCATAACTTTGATGTGAAAGGATCAAGGCTGAGGTACTTAGTAAAAACCATGTCCCCTTGGTCATTCAGCTAAAACTCTCACTGCTCAATGCCACAGCTAACGGTCTGCTTGTGGTACCCATTTGTTACCACTCGGGTGTTGTCGTTTTTGTTCTCTGGATATCCCCTCCCAACTCCTACTCCTGTGACTAATCCCACCTTTCCCAGTCAGGTTCATACATGATGCTGAAGGTTTGTTCCAAAACACCTCATGCTCATACATCATTCCCTTTACCTGGGAGGGTTTTTCCTGCTCTCCCTTCCTCCGTCTCCAAATCCTCATTCAACAACCTTCTCCTTTATGGTTCTGCCACTGACCTCTTCCCTCCTGAACTCCTACAGCACTTTCGCTTTGTACCAACCATTTTGTAGTTTGAATTGACTGTAATATTATAAACTATTTCATGTACATTTTATCTTTCCCGCTAAGCTCCTTGGGACACAGGTAGGTGTGTGTGTGTGTGTGTGCACGCGCGCGTATGTGTGTGTGTGCGTGTGTGTGTGTGTGCGTGTGTGTGTGTGTGTATGTACTTCATAAAACACCTAGCTTAGCCAGTGCAGTAGATGGACATGTGTTAAACTAAACCTAATAACTTAAAAAGGGAAAGGGAATGAGCATACATGTAATACCTACTATGTGTCAGGCTTGCACCCCTAGGCACTAAAGTGCTTCTGACAAACATTACTTCACCTGATCTTTACAACAACCCTGAGAGTGAGGTGCTTTTATTATCTTTGTTTTACAGTTGAGGAAACTGAACCAAAGAGAGCTTAGGTTACTCACTTACTTAGTAAGGGCCAAGGCTAGATATGCACTCAGGCTGTCCTGACTCCAGGCTTGGCACTCTATCTACTGTCCTGTCAGCTTATACTAAAAGGGACAAGGAACTTGAACTCTGGTTCTAGCTTCAGGACCCTACCTCAGTGTTTCCATTGATCTGAAAAGTTATAATAGTTTCAAATATTTTTAAAGTTCAAATAAAGTGCTAGCATATCAACAGAAGTCCAGTTAGCTCTACCAATGTTTAAATAATTTTTAGAACAGAAAAACTATAACTGAACTCAATAGTGGAATGTATAATTTTGCTTGTCTATGCAGAACTTCGTGACCCTAGGCAAGTCACTTAACCTTGTTTACCTCAGTTTTCTCATCTATAAAATGAGCTAGAGAAGGAAATGGCAAACCAATTAGTATTTTTACCAAGAAAACACCAAAAAATGGTCATGAAGACTTTGACATGACTAAACAATTAAAACAAAAACCAACAAACAACTAAACAACAACAAAATATGCAGAACACGGTGCCAGGTGCTGGGAGAAATATAAAGAGGTTCCTGACCTCACTGGAGCTTACAACCTACTTACAGAGCTTCTTAAACCTTTCCTACTTGCGACCCCTTCAGCACTTTAAGAAGCACTCTAGTATAGTAGGGGAGAGACAAGACATAAATACATTTAACTAAAATAGTGTGTAAATACATAAGAACAAAGTGCTATAAGGGAAGGGTTTGTATTTTATAAACTTTGAGCTTATTAAGGTTAATTATTCTGAGTTTGGGGGGTTATTTATAAGAATACACTACCAGCTGTATTTCTTGGTTTTCTCTTGATGTGACTGAGTGGAGAAAGGAAGGAGATAAGTAGCAAACTAAGTCATTAGAATAGCAAAAAAAAAAAAAAAACAAAAAAACACCCCACATCATTCAAGCAAGAGGCTTCTGTGCTGCCTGAGAAAAAGCCTGGGACTGTTAAAAAAAGCGAGTGAAAGCAGGCCCAGGTGGGCCAACATGTAGTTGTTTTAGCCGGAAGACACCATTCTTATATACGGTTCATGGAGAAGTTAGTCGATCTAGAGGAAATCAGGATGGTCCTAAAACCACAGAATAGTATGGAATAATAATAATGTACATAACTCTATTATATAAGTCATTAAAATCTCATAATTTATAATCATGTTATAAGTTATGCAATAACTATGTTATATAATTGTAGTTATAATTATATATAATTTAAATATGATCATGTATAAAATGAGGCATTATGTGCCATCTAAGCTGGGACAAGGTGAATTTTTTTTAATATTCATATCTAACTATATTATCCTGGTATATCATATCTCACCATAACAAGCACATGTGTGTTGCATGGGATAGGAGGGAAAGAGGGGACAGATGCCAGAACAGGGCATCTAATTACAGTGCCAATGGCTATAAGAGGAGATAGTGATTAGGGAGAGGATACAGCAGATCTCTTCCTTGTGAACCAAGAACAGTCCAAGAGTCTTAATGCCTTGAACTAGGGTTCAGTGATCAGGGAAGTTCAGAAAATAAACAAGGAAACATGAAAGTCCTGGGGCTGAAGACAAAGGTCTGCTGTGTCAACTTCAAGTGGGCAGAAGTGACACTAAGGAAGCCAATAACAGCTCACTGAGGCCTGTGTATGAGGTTTAGGATTAGATACTTTACAAGTATCTAATGGAAGCGGAAAGGAGAATTATCATTGGGGGAAGGAGGGGAACAAGGACTGCTTTAGCATTTAGGCCACATTGCAAGATTCTGGGTAGAAAATGGGAGATAAGGAAGTTGAAATATTAGATAGAGACCATTTTTTTTTTTTGGTTTGCTTTTTGGAGGGCAATTGGGGTTAAGTAACTTGCCCAAGGTCACACAGCTAGGTTTTTGTTTGTGTGTGCGTTAAGTGTCTGAGGCCAGATCCGAACTCAGGTCCTTCTGACTCCAGGGCCGACGCTCTACTCACTTCGCCACCTAGCCGCCCCTGAGACTGTTTTTTTAAGAGCTCTGACTGAAGATTAAGGAGTTGGGGGGAATGATGATGACACAGCACTTCAAAGTTTTCAAAGCATTTATACAGACTATCTCAGCAAGAACAAGGATATCTGTTTCTCCATAGAAAGAGAAGAGAATGGATGATGATTTGAAATTCTGAGGGGGGAGGAGGAGGAAGGAGGGAAGCTGGAACACTTCAATCTTTCAGTGATGTGGGAGGCAAGGACAGATGCTCCAAGTGAGGCTGGGGGCTTTAAAAGAAAGGAAAAGGTTTAGAACCCTCACTGTGGAAAGTAGGAGACTCAACAAAGACAATGAGGGCCCATCTGAAGTAATTACCAAGGTAAGGTGTGAAATACACTGTGTGATGAATAGGTACACATGTGTGGTAGACTGAAATCAGGTCAGTCATGATGCAATCTCTTAGTTCATGAAGAAATGCTCTTTTTCCTAGACTGTCACACAGATCATTTAAAATACCACTAGCACCAAGAAAAACAAAAAGAGGCATCTCAGTACCTGGTGGGTTGCCAGAGACACTAAATGGTTTCTTGATTTCAGATTTCAACTTGGATGCCAAGAGAAATCTCCTGAACCATTCTTCTTTTTCTCGGCCAGTCCTCCCAAAGAGATACAGTATCTGGTCCTTCTGGCCTGTGGATCTTGCTCCATCTGAAGAAAGGGCTGGCTTCCTATGTTCTTCACTACCTGAGTCTTTCTCACATGAAGTCTTTTCTTCTGAAACATCTTTATCAGGCTGGGCCTTGGACATAAAGTCATCTTGTCTAGCAACTTCAATACAAATAGGGTACTTTTTATTCCAGATGCGTTTTCGAGCCAAACTCTTGGGAACAAGATAAATCTAAAGAAGAAAAGGAAATGGTGATTTATATATAGCAAGGTAAAGTCTGCATAATGCATTAACATCTTATATAACATAAGTTAGCAAGGGGAAAAAAATTATAACACATCCCCTTAAGGTACACTGGATTTTAGACAAAAGACCCAGCACAGTTCACATTCCAGTCTAATGAGCTTCACTGATAGTCTTCAATATGATTGCAAAGCTTGGACACATGCAAATTGAAGGCTTAATATTAGCCTTCAAAACAGCACAAATACCAAGTTGTTTTTTTTTTAAAATAGTTTTCAGATTCTTTACCAACAATCATTGGAAAAATCCACTGTTTCCCACATCATATTTTAAATTTTACCATCATCACCATGTATGACATCTATGCTAGATTATGCATTTAAAACATACAAAAATACCTCACCACCAGACTCCAGAACTCTAAAAAATTACCAACTTTTTAAAAAGGACAACCCTTGGGGGTGGCTAGGTGGTGCAGTGAACAGAGTACCAGCCCTGGAGTCAGGAGGACGAGTTCAAATCCAGCCTCAGACACTTAACACTTACTAGTCGTGTGACTTTGGGCAAGTCACTTAGCCTTCCTCCTCCAAAAAGGGGGGTAAAAAAAGGACAACCCGCAGGACAAATTTTAGACAGATTTTTGTCATCTCAGAAAACTATGGTTCAATCAGAGGAATAGTTCCCAGACTTAACTGCAAAGATCATTCTTTAGGGAATAATGCTCAAAGGGAAAAAATGCCTATATTTTATGAAAATGAAAAGGAATTAATTTTGCAAGCTTCTAGGACATAAAGCAAAATACAAAGCTATAGACATATCTGTCACATTCATACTGACAGAGCCTTTTTCTTTCTATGTCTCTCTCCCATACACACACACATCATTTCCTTTTGTTCTACTAAAGAGTAATAATACCCCTGAAACTGACAGAAGTATACTAAATTATACCAATATTTTTAAAAAGCACATTTTAGATAAAATATCACAGGGAGAAATGTTATAAAGCAACACATTTTCATCAATATTCTCAGTTAAAAAATTCCTAGAGCTCACCTTACTGTCTGAAAGATTGTAGATTTTCTGGCTGACATAGGTGACTTCAGGTTTGGTCTCATTGTAGCTGGCCCTTCTGGATATATTCTTATTGGGCTTTGAAAGCCTCAAGGTTTCCCCTTCAAGTCGAACAAAGACTGAATGTGTCAAAGTTGCATGGTACGTCTCTGGGTCATAGTTGTAGATCTCATTCATCCATCCCTAGTAGACAACAGAGTTCCATTAATAACATCTGCACAACTGGAAAACTGATTAAAATATAAAAAAGTTGAAAATGCTTAAGAGCTGCTGGTTCTCCCCCTAAAGTGATATGATTCTTTACCCACAAGAAAAATCAAAATAAGACAATTTTGCAAACACTGATTAACAGATGAAAAGGGGGTCATCCTCCCCCCCAAAAAAGTCTTTAGGATCACAGAATCATGTAATGTTAAAATACAGAATGTTATAAACTAGAAAGAATTTGAAGATTATTTGTTTCTACCCTATTTGTTTGTTTATTTGTTTTGCAAATGAGGAAACTGTGACCCAGACTGAATTCACAATTTATACAGATAGCATTCTGGTGTTTGGGAGGTCCTTAGACAAATCTCATCATTTCATGAATGAGGAAACTGGCCTTCTCTCCATTTACATAGCCACAAATCTAGTTCAGGCCCTGGTCACCTCTTACCTGGACTTTTTAGCAGTCTTCTACCTGTTGTCTCAGTCTCAAGTCTATCCTCACTCCAATCCATCCTCCATTCAGCTGTCAAAGTGACTTCTGACCATGACACCCTTCTCTCTACCCCCTACACCCTTTCAAATTCAGCGATACCCTATTACTTCCAGGATCCAATGCAAAGTCCTGTTCATCATTTATAGCCTGACTGCTTCCTACCTTTCACTACCCTACACACACTCCAGTGACACTCTCTCTGGGCCTTTGCCCAGGCTGTCCCCATGTCCGGCATGCTCTTCCCTCCTCGCCTCCACTTCCCTGGCTTCCTTCAAGATCCAGTTTAAATCCTACCTTCTATGGAGATCTTTGCTGGTCACTCTAACTGCCCCATAAACTTTTGTCTGCTACTCTCCACGTGTCTTGTTAGCACCTAGTTATTTACATGTCTATTCCATTAGACCATGGATTCTTTGAGTGTACAGACCCTTTTTTCTTTCTTTGTACCCCAGCACTTAGAACAAAGTGCTTAATAAATGCTTACTGACCAACTGAAACTGAAGTCTAAAATGACCATGGAGAAGTCACTTAAGTTCTGTGAGTTTTCTCATCTCTATAAACATGGGATACTGATACCAGTACTCACTACCTACCATTGGTATCCTGAGGAAAGTGCTTTGTAAACCTTAGGGTTTTTACCAGAAAAAGCGGAGGGGAACATTATCATCATAATAACTGGGTTGGCTCTCTTAAGGGTTCCAAGTTCTGAAAGCTCAGCTGTGTGGCTTTGGGCACATTCTGTTACCATTCTGGGCCATGGCTTTCTCATCTGTGACATGAAGGTGTTGGATGAGATTGGTTCTAAGGTGCCTCCCAGTTCTGACATCCTGGAATTCTGTTAATAAGGGAGGCTGATGATCGCTGAATTACTTAGTATATTTTCATATTGAATATTTGAGAATACCTCTTTTGTGGGAATGGCAGTTTTCATTAACTCAAGCACAAGTTTGAAGGAGACATCTTTTTGATAAGTATGTCAGGTAGTAGAGACGTGCATGAAAGTTTTGTTCTACTAACTACAGCAATCTTCTCATATTTAGAGTTTCTAAGGGGGAAACAACTCAGTGAGAAGAATATTCATCCAAACCAAGAGAGTACTTCTTATTTGTCAAATACATTCTTTGCTCATCTCTAGGTAAACTATGAATTGGTGGAAGATATATAAAGCTATCATCATGGCCTCTGATTTTACACAATGAATAACCCTCACTATTTATTACCATGCATCCCTGGAAACTCCACCATGAAAGAGATCATATTTTCCCACAGGGACAAGACTATAGTTAGGAGCTACATTCCAAACCAAGGACTCAGTATTAGATGAATCATGGATCTGATCAACAATGTATTACTAAAGAAAAAAAAGGATTCAATGGTAACTCTAATATCTTTTGAAGTGGGACAATTACTTTCCAAGTCTTAAAAATGGACATAAACTAGAAAAAAAGAAAAATAACAAATTTTGAAGGGGCTGTGAAAATAGGTACATTAACACAGTACTAGTAAAGGTGGGAATTGGTATGGATATTCTGGAAAACAATTTGGAACTACGTCCAAAAAATTTGTTATTGCTCAGTTGTTTTCAGTCACGTCTGGCTCTTTGTGACCCCATTGGGGTTTTCTTGGCAGAGATATTAGAGGAATTTGCCATTTCCTTCTTCAGCTCATTTTACAGATGAGGAAACTAAGTCAAACATGGTGAAGTGACTTGCCCAGGATCACATAGCTAGTAAGTTCAGATTTGAACTCAGGAAGATGACTCCAAGCCTGGCACTCCAACCACTTTGACACCTAGCCTCCCCATCCAAAATGTTACTAAACTCTGAATACCCTCTGATATAGATAGCGCAACTAGGCTTTCCACTCTGCAAAGAAATCAAAGTAAGAGGAAAAGGACTCGCAAAAATATTTATAATTGATCTTTTTGTAGTGGCAAAGAACCATAAACTAAGGGATTACTTATCAATTGGGGAAATGGCTGACCAAATTTTATGGCATATGAATGTAACCAAATTTTATGGTATATGAATGTAATGTAATACTACTACTGTATAAGAAATGAAGAAAGCAATAGGTTCAGAGAAACCTGGGAAGACTTATATGAGCTGATTCAGAAAAGGCTGAATTGATAAATAAAAGTAGGAGTCGATGTGGGGGTAGGGTTGGGAGGAAGGATTTTGTGCTTTTCTGTTTAGCTGGTATTATTGGATGTACTGGTTTTCTAAGGTTGTTTTTTTGTTTTAAGTTTCATGCCCAATTCTTTGACGTATTCCTCCTTCCTTCCTTTCTTCCTGAAGGTCTTTATAGATACACATTTTCCTCTATAGGCTGCTTTGGCTGCATCCCAAGAATCTTGGTATTATGTAAATTATTTATTGTCACATTCTTTAGGATTATATTTTTAAGTGTCCATTTAAGTTTGAGATTTTTCTTCAAAGACCCTTTCTTGATTATAATTTATGTATATACATACACACAAACACACACACGTAGATATCAACAAGCATGTGAAAAAATGTTCTAAATCATTAATAAAAGCAATGCAAATGAAACAACTCCGAAATTCTATCCCACACCCATAAGATTAGTAAAAATTACAAAAGTGGGAAATGGTAATTGCTAGAGAGGCTATTAGAGGACAAGCATACCAATGCAATGTCTTGTGAAGCTGTAAACTAGCTTAACTTATCTGGAAATTAATTTGAAGCTTTACCTAAAGTTACTAAATGGTGCACACAATATGATCTAGCAATACCATTACTAATACTATACCTTCAAAAGGTTAGAGAAACTGGAAAAGGGCACATCTGTACAAAAGTGTTAATAGTAGCATTCTGTCACAGCTATGGAACAATTATAAAAAATGGAATATCATTGTGCTATAAGAAATGATGAAAGGGACAGATTTAGAGAAACCTGGAAGGACTTATGTGAACTGACACAGAGTAAGGTGAACAGAACCAGTAAGTCAATTTCTATAGTGACTTTATGGAAAATAACTCGGAAGGATTTAAGATATCTGGTCAATACAATAACCAATAATGACTTCAGAAGACAATTATGACACTTGCTCCCCAGTTCTTGGTTGGGAGGGTTAGCCTAGAGGTAAAGTATAAATAAGACATACATTTTAAGATATGGCCAACAATTTTTTTTTGGTATAATGATAGAGATTAAAAAAGAAAGAAGAAAAAGAAAAAAGTATAAATAAAACTTAAAAATACAGAAAAGAGAGTAGAAAGGAAGTTTAAAAAGGGATCCAGACAAAAAGGGCAATTTTAGGGGCAGCTAGGTGGCGCAGTGAGTAGAGCATCGGCCCTGGAGTCTGAAGGACCTGAGTTCAGATCCGGCCTCAGACACTTAATGCACACACAAATAAATACCTAGCCGTGTGACCTTGGGCAACTTACTTAACCCCAATTGCCCTCCAAAAAGCAAAAAAAAAAAAAAAGTCAATTTTGTAACTATCACATTAAATGTACTAAACTTTAAAAAACCAAACAAATTGCATATAATATAAATGAACAGTTTCCCCTAACAAATATAGATGCAAAAATTTTAAATAAAATATTAGCAAAAAGATTGTAGCAACTTATCACGAGAATAATACACTATGACTAGATAGGATTTACACCTGAAATGCAAGACTGGTTCAAAATTAGGAAAATTACTAACCGAATTGACCATATCAACAACAAAACTAAAAGACGCTATGATTATTTCAATAGATGCAGAAAAAGCTTTTGAGAAAATACAACACTCATTCCTATTAAAAGCACTAGAGAGCATAGAAATGGAGTCTTCCTTAAAATGATAAATAGCATCTACCTAAAACCATCAGCAAGCATATGTAATGGGGATAAGCTAGAAGCATTTCCAATAAGATTGGGGCGAGAGGGTGTGTGTGTGTGTGTGTGTGTGTGAAACAAGGATGTCCATTATTACCACTGTTATTCAATATGGTACTAGAAAAATTTACTTTAGCAATAAAAGAAGAAAAAGAAATTGAAGTAATTAGAATAGGCAAAGAGGAAACAAAGCTATTATTCTTTGCAGATGATATACTTAAGGAATCCCAGAGAATCAAGTAAAAAAACTACTTGAAATAATAAACAACTTTAGCAAAGTTGCAGGATACTAAATAAACTTACTAAGAAAAGTCCAACAGCAAGAGATAGAAAGAGAAATTCCATTTAAAGTTACTGTAGGGGCGGCTGGGTGGCGCAGTGAGTAGAGTGTCGGCCCTGGAGTCAGAAGGACCTGAGTTTGGTTCAGGCACTTAACACACACAAACAAACAAAAAACAAAAAAAACCTAGTTGTGTGACCTTGGGCAAGTTACTTAACCCCAATTGCCCTCCAAAAAGCAAAATAAAATAAAATAAAATAAAGTTACTGTAGACATGTTGGTATTTGTCAAAGTAATAATAATTTTAAAAAATTATTTTTAAGAGCATTAACTTTCTCACTCGTTAAAAACATCTTTGAAATCTAAAATATCCAAAGTACTAATATGAGTGTATAAAGCTAAAAGCCACTCCTCATGGATAAGTAGTCAAAGGATCTGAATAAACAGTTCTCAAAAGAATTACAAACTATTAAGAACCACATGAAAAATTGCTTCAAATAACAGTAAGTTGAGAAATGCAAATCAAAACAACTTTGAGTTCAAATCCAGCAAATTGCAAAGATTGGAGCAGTGTGGAACAATGGAAAGGGCACTCACTGCCTCTGGAATCAGGAAATCTGAGTTCAGATCTCATCTCTAGCACTATCTCTTTAACCTGGAAGTCCCCTTTTAATCCTCTGGGTCTCAGTTTTCTTATCTGTAAACTGAAGGGATTAGACTGACTGGTCTTTAAGGTCTCTTCTAGCTCTAAATTCACAGTAGTGTGACAAAAAAACTAGAACAGTAAATGCTGGAGGATTGTGGAAAGACAGGCACACTAACAAATTGCTATTTATTAGAGCTCTGAAGTGGCCCAAATACTAAGAGAGTGACTAAAACATACTTATCTTTTCATTCAGAGTCCCCATCTCTAGGAATAAGTCCCAAGGAGGTGAAAGTAGAAAGGTCCAAAATACACCAAAATATTTTAAGGAGTCAGTCAATAAATATTTATTAAGCTCCTAAAACTGGAAATAAAGGAGATATCCACTGATTAGGGAATGGCTAAAGAGATTAAAGTCTAGGAATGAGATGGAATAGAAAAGTATGAATGTGATACTATAGGGAAGCATTAAAAGGGATATATGGTTTGGTACAAAATAAAATAAACAGAACCAGGAAAACCATATACAGTAAGACTACTAAAAACATAAATGGAAAGGACAGCAAACAACAGAATCACAAGAGTGAACACTATGCAATTATACTGACAAAGCTTGGCCTCCCTTTTCTTCCTCTCTGCAGAGGTAAACACTGCCTATGTTATTAAATTTGAATGATGTGCTGGTTAGTTTTGCCAGAACGACTTTTTTTCCTTCTTTCCTTTTTATTTGTTATAAGGAATGGAGCTCTGGATGAAGGAGGGGAGAAGCATATTGGAAAATGAATGTGATACAAAAATAAAAGATATAAACGAAAAGTTGTTTTTTTTTAAATATCATCTTTGACTTTAAGGAACAAATTAGATATGCTTAATTTTTTGAAAATTAGGCAGCAAACTACACACAGTCATTTGCCATCACAGAAAACATCAGCAAATTTGTAACAATTTTTTTTCATAAAAGAAAAACACATAACATCTTTAAATATGATATTTAAGCACCTTGCCAGGAGAACACCAGCAAGTGTAAAGAAAATCTTGGCACATGTAGCATGTGGGGGGTTAAAGGTTTTTGGAGGTTTCTTGTTTGCCTTGATAGCACTTGCAAAAAAAAAAAAAAAATACTTCATGGTGAAATGTTTGCATTTTCCTCAATACTTTAGTTTAAAACTCTATAAATGTTTTGACAGTACATTGTATATCTCTTTTTACTTCTTTTCTCAACTATATTTCTTATATACCAATTGCCAACTAAATGCCACTCACAGGGAGGGTAAGCCAGCCTAGCTCAAGTTGAAAGGCACCCTGAGGAAAAAACAGGAAGTCAAACCACCGCCATCATTGTGACCACCTTTTCCCCTCAGACCCTGATGGAGATAGCCCAAGACCTTGAAGCTAAGCCATGGAACCAGCAATGTTCCCCAAGTCACTCCAGTTACCATAGCCATCAGGAAGACATGAAATAATTGTGGAGAATGCCACCAATACAGGGTAAATGCAGGAGTTTTGAGGGCAGCAGCAATCTGCGAACTGGTCTTGCTTTTTGTGCAGCCCACAATACCATGGTCCAGGAAGGCAACTTCCTTGGACAAGAGTTAAGTCATCACCACCAACTGCCACCCAAGTACCATTCAGAGGGCAGATAAGCCAGCTTAGCTCAAACAGTAAGAAACCCTGAGGGAGAGACAGGAGGCAGTATTTGCCAGGCAGGCCAAACCACTACCATTATCCCTCAGACCCTAAAGGAGACATCCCAGGATCCCTGAACCCAAAAGCCCTTGAAATAGCAATGTTTCCATTATAGCCCAGTGTCAAGTGGCACAATATCAGAAATTGACGTGATTTAACTGGTAGAAATGGCACTATAGAAGAGGCATTACCATCTGCTTTGCCACTGTACCCTAATTTGGGATCTTTCTATCTGACTTGTGGCTGAAATCTGCCACGTTTCTCCCTCATTAGAATGTGAGCTCTTTGAGGGCAGGAACTGTCTTACTTTTCTATGTATATCCTCAGCACTTGGCACAGTGCTTTGCACATACCTAGTAAGCTCTTACTAAACACATTCATTCTTCCTGTGACATGTTTCATGACTCTGTACATTCATCTAGTCTGTATATGGTGAAACGAGAAGGTGAATTTCTCAAACGCTCACACAGATCTTTGATCTCCTCCATAAGGGAGTTCTCTGCAATGATTAAGCAGTCCACAAGCATTTATTAAGTGCTTACTTCTGTGCCAGGCACTATGCTAGGTGCTAGAGATATAAGGACACCAAGGAAACAGTGCTTGCCTTTAAGAAGTCTGCATTTGGTCAAAGGAAATGTGACATATTTCAATAAATGTAGACAGAACGGATGCAAGGCAATTTTGAGAGGGAGACCATGAGGAAATGGGAGGAAACCAAACAAGGTTTCATATAGAAGGTGGTATTCAAACTATGGATTCTAAGAGGCAGAACCTGGGGGTCACCAGTTTCTCTGGCCTACAGAATGAAAGAAGGGGAGGATTAGACAAAGGTCAGTTGGGGTAGGGCTGTGCTGGGCTTTAAAAGATAAACAAAGGAGTTTCTCAATGATCCTGGAAACAACAGGGAAACACTAGATCTTAATAAATAGTGAAGTGACATGATCAGACTTTGTCCTTTAGGACAATCACATCAGCAGTTATGTGGAGGCTGGACTGGAGAAGAGAGAGGCAGGAAGATCAACTAGTAGGTTCTTGTAATAATCCAGGTGATAGGTGATGAAGGACTGAGTAAGGATGGTGACTGTATCAGGACAGAAATAAAGGGAGGCTGAAACAACAAGATTTGGCAACTGACTGGACTTATGGGATGGAGCTGGGAATGACACCAAGATTACTTACCTGGGTAAATGGAAGAATGATTGGTAACCCTGACAGAAACAGGAGAAACGAGGATTTTCTCAGTGGTACCTGAAGAGCTATTGTTAGGGTAGCTGGGTGGCACAGAGGACAGGGTGCTGGACATGGAATCAGGAAGACATCTTCCTGAGTTCAAATGCCTCCAACACTTAGCTGTATGACCCAGGGCAAGTCATTTAACCCTGTTTGCCTCAGTTTCCTCATCTGTAAAATGAGCTGAAGAAGGAAATGACAAACCATTCCAGGATCTCTGCCAAGAAAACCCCAAATGGGGTCATGAAGAGTTGGACACAATTCAAAAATGACTAAACAACAGCAACAACAAACGAGCTATGATGGAAGCCTGTGTCATGGTGAGGTTGTAACTGCTTAGATGGCTGTTGGCTGGCACAAAAGAGTAGAGGCTGGGAGTCTGTATAATGTTAGGATGAGGGGGGAAGGGAAGGCTGTTAGGCAACAAGTCTCCTAACTGTATCATGGGAGGGAGAAATGTGATCCATTTTCACAACTTTCAATTTGGTCACATGAGTCATCCCATAATCACTTTGGGCTGTACAACAACACTCTGGAGATCACTTACCTAGAGTATTAGGGATACACAAGGATAAATGGGTAGAAGGGAAAGAAGGGAGTGCACACCAGGAAGGGACACCCAGAACTGGTGGTAAAGGCAGAGGGTGAGAGAATTAGAAAAAAATACAGTAAATCTCTGAACCCAAGAAGCTGAGCCAATCTAGCTCTGGCCCCTAAGAAGAGGTATGCTTTTCTGCTGGGGTTCAGTTGCCTTGGCCTAACCACAAGATGGTGAGCTAGTTGCCAATTATAGCCAGCTTTACCTACAAAGCAAATTCAGCTGAGGAGGGGGTTCTGACCCCAAGGCAGTCAGGCACATCAGAAGGGAGTGGCACATGTCCCATAGTGTAGCCCTCAGCCCTGTGACATTTGGGGGAAGGTGGGAGCCAGGAAAGGGTGCCACTATGAGGGGAACCTCAGGACAACAACCACAGGTGCTTACCAGGTTGTGAGTTGCTACACCTGGGGTGAGATGTGAGGATGGCAGTTGCTACTCTCCTCCTTCCAAAAGAAGAAATATACCCTCCCCTATTACTGCATGTTGGGGTAAAACACTATTCATTCTATGCTAGTTGCCATTCTCCTGGTAACCTAGGAAACTAACTGCAGAAAGTGAGGCCTGGGGCCAGATCTTTCATTCTTTATAGGCTCTCCTACCAGCAAGGGAGATTTCTCTTCAAAAACTAATTAACTGATTTAATCCTATGTGAGCCTAGGCAGGGGAAATCAGCTTCCTAGAAGCCTAACCACCCTGCACTAAGTTATAGGTTAGGAAATGGGAGAGAACATTCAGTAAGGCAGAGGAGACCTGAAAGACTTCTTACCTGTCCCTCTGTGCCCTTTCCTAATACACTCCTCCCCCAACAAATTCTCTGAAATACTTTCCTATGATTTTTTAAAGTCACTTAATTAAGGATTTTCTACCGCTCTTTGGCTGCAAAATTATATAATGTATGGGTAGTAAAGACAATCTTAGCATCTTAAAAAAAACATATGCACTCTATCTCATGCTAAGCCATCAAATAGCTCTGCTTTCTCTGTCTCTGAAGTTGTTAAAAGGAAGACAGTGAACCAGTGCCGCCAGACAATGGCCAGAGTCAGCAAGCCCACAGCTGTCTAGTTCTGCAGACTGATCTTATGATCTTCATTACAAAAGGTCACTGGCTTCTTTTCAGTTCCCTGCTCAATTTAGAAGTATGTAGTCTGCCTATAAGGACAGCACTACAAACTATAAAGGACAATGATTAAACACAAGGAAAGATGAAGAGCCACAGCTTGCATTTCACAGAAGCAGAAAGCCAGAAGGTTTCTCCTCTGCTTGAACTTTCTGCTACAGTGCTAATGGCCCCAAATCATTATAAATAATGGGGACATTGATCAAATACTGATAATGACTTCAAAACAATATTTATTTTTTCAATTTTAATACTGGTTTAGAAATGGAGACATTTGCAGAGGCCTGGGAATAGGCAATAAATTTTTAGATCCTTGGCTTCATTCTTCTCTCTCTCTAGAAGGAAATGGACACAGGAACTCAGCTGTGATCTTGGGCCTGAACTGCTGAAGTGCAGTAACGTGCCAAGATTACTGTTCCCAAGGTTCACATAAGGGACATTTTAACAATTCATGAGGCTCACTTTTTAAAATTTAGTAACATAGAGGAATAGCCATTAGTTAAACAAACTATCAGATGATGATTATAGATCAGTGGACCAAAAAGAGCCCTAAGAGATCAGAAATGCACACAGAGAAAAGCCCCTGAATTAGAGAACTCTGGTGGATATTAACCCTCCTTTTTCCTCAACAGATGCACAGAGTTCTGAGAATGTCTGAAAGTCTCATGATGAACACCCAGGTGCTCAGAACAAGTGATCTTATTAAAGGCACAGTCTGGAACAATAGCAATAGAATGGTCCAGTGTTACTGTTACATTTGCTGACCCTTTATTTCCAGCTAAGATTGTAGCTGTGCAAGTTAAAAGTCAGGGCTAGACAGTCTGGATAAATACAATATTACCACCATTACACCTAAACTCTAGAAGCAAAGCTTCCTTGACTTTGCCACTAACAAAATATGAAGGAAAAAAGCATTTGTGAAGCACTTAGTATGTGCTGAACACTCTGCTAAAAGCCATTCCTCAACAGATAAGTAGATAGTCCAAGGATATGAGCAAACAGCTCCCAAAGAATTACAAGGTAAAACTGTCCATATGAAAGAATACTTATAAATCATTAGCAGTAATGCAAAAATCAAAATAACCCTAGGGTTTCACCTCACGCTCAGAAAATTGGAAAAGATGATAAAAGATGGGAAGAGTTAATGTTGCATAGGCTGTAGAAAGACAGGAGCATGAATGCACTAGGGGTAAGGTGGTGATGGAGGTGTGAATTATTGCAACCATTCTGGGAAGCAATGTGGAATAATGCAAATAATGTAGCTGAAATGTCCATACCCTTTTGACTCAGGGATTCCATTGTTAGGCATATACCCAAAGGAGATTATTGGCAAAAAGAAAGTCTCCATAGATACCAATTTTTATAGAAACATATTTTATTTTTGTGGTAGCAAAGAACTGCAAACAAAGCAGATGCCTATTGATCAGGGAATGGCTAAGCAAACTGTACTACATGCATGTAATGGAATATTCCTGTCCTATAAGAAATGACTAACATGATGAATATAGAGGCATTAGAAAGGTTTATAAAAACTGCTATAAAATGAAGTAGAGCTAAGAAAGCAATACACACAATGGCAACGGAAATGAAAAGAACAAAAAAGGAAACAAAATGCTATGTATTTATAACAATCAAGGTTACCTTGGGAAGAGTTGGGGAAAAATGTGCCTTCCTATCTTTACTGAAGAAGTGGGGAGGACTTTGAGTGTGGATTATAGTATATACTATAAGACATGGTCGATGTGTTGGCAAGTTATTTGCTTTTTAAAATCTTTGTCATGAGATGGCTTATTATAAGGAATGAACATGCCTCCAAGAGCCCTAGGCCACTTAGGACTCTCTCTCTCCCTGCCACAGCTTATAAACAATCACCAAGGCTCCCTGGAAACAGACCTGATTATATCCCTTCTGTATTCCTTCCCACTACCACTTGGGAGTTATCAGTTCTGACCCCAATGTTAAAGGAGTTAGGGATCTGCTCTAGACTGGAGGTGTGAGCCCTGGCTCAAACATAAAGTAGTCAATGGGCTTCCCTAGCATCTTTCTCTTGTCCCTACCTACTGCTTTCTATTCCTTTCTGGATTTTCCCTCAAGCAAGCCAATAAAAGTGGCTTATTGCTTTCAGCATCGACTGGTTCATCTAACTTATCTGTGATGCCACTTTCAGTCCTAGCAATAAGCCCTGGAAAGGTCTAACTTAGATCTTAAGACACATAGCAAAGAAAGAAGAGAAGGTAGCTGAATTTAACACAAATAAGCTGCACAGCTCTGTAAGAATACTAAGAATTCTGAGTCCTAGAATGAGCTAAGGCTTATAATGAATGCTAAAGACATCAGAAGGGGTTGTTGTTTTGTACCTTTTGTTCTGTGAGTGGTAAGAAGATAAAGAGGAGCAAAGCTACTGCCTGATGTGGCTGGGTTAATAATAGAAAAAGAAGAAAAGGCAAAACAATTCAACTCTTAGTTTGCTTCCTAGGCTAAAGAGAATAATCTTTGGATTACGATGCAAAGAACAGAAGTGCTTAATAAGTTCATGAAACTCAAGATTAATACTGAAGTTGTAAGAAAACACCCACTGAGATGCCTTAAATGAGTCCAACTCACCAGGTCTAGGCAAACTACGTCCTGAGATACTGAAAGAATTTAAAGATAGGATTGCTGATATGTAGGGATCTTTTAAAAATCATGGGGAATAGTAGAGGACTTGGAAATGAACATCTGGGTCCTGATTTTAAAAAGGGGTGGGGAGGGGGGAGAGGTATATTTTTCAAGTTATAGGCCAGTGAACTTGATTCTGAGTTTTGGTAAAATTCTAGAACATATCATTAAAGTAGGGATCACGCTGTGCCTGAATGGGCTCGTCAAGAACAAATCATGCCAAATTAATCTTACTTTTATGAAAAGGTTATTGCACTAGCAAATTGCAAAACATTTTAGATGGTTTAGCTGAATGGTAGCCAACCATCTGACAGTCTCATGTCTTTGTGGATGTGAAGGAGAGCTGCAATTGGATACAGTTAGGTAGACTGAGAACTGACTGAACAGGGATCAATCAAAACCCAAAGAAACATCTCTAGTGGAGTACCAAAGAACTCTGTCCATGGCCTTGTGTTAGTCAGCCTTTTCATCAGTGACTTTGCTAAAAGTATATAATGCATAGAATTCTTATCAAATCTGTGAAGGAATACATAATATGATGTCTATGAGAATCAGGGTCCCAAAATTTCAACATGGTAAAATACTAGTCCAAATAAAACAAGACAAAATTTAATAGGAAAAAACATAAAGTCCTATAAATGGATTTTTGACAATTAATTGTATAAGTTCAGGATTATTAGACAACAGTTAATATTAAAAAAAAAAAAAGACCTAGGGGTTTCACAAACTTCATGGTAACTGAAAAAGGGAATAAAAACATGAGGCCTTTTTCAAGGTGAAAGTGAATAAAAATAGGCTCTTTTTCAACAAAAATGCTAAGTGGTGCAGTGAACAGAGCACCAGCCCTGGAGTCAGGAGGACCTGAGTTCAAATCTAACCTCAGACACTTAACACTTACTAGCCGTGTGACCTTGGGCAAGTCACTTAACCCCAATTGCTCTGCCTTCCCCCCTCCAAAAAAAAAAAAACCCACAAAAAAAAAAAAACCAACCACGAGGCCCAGATTGACAGTGGTTAAGTCCCACCATATTTCACACTAGTTATACTACATTTAGAAGCCAATGGCAGCACCCAATTTTAGAAAGGTATTTACAAACTAGAATGCATCCCAAGCAGGGAGGACAATGGGATCATGAAACATGACACAGAATTATAGCTTTAACCTGCAGAGATCACCTTGTCCAATCCTCTCATTTTACAGATGAGTAAACTGAGGCCCTGAAAGGTTAAGTGACTTCTCTAATAAGTACAGAGCTGGGTTGTGAATGAACCCAGCTCTTCTGACCTGAAAGTCACTTCTCCACTACAGCACCCTAACTACTAGTGAGAAGCCCATAAGAAGCTCCACTGAAGAAACTAAGAACTTTAAGCCTCAAGGTTAAGTCTTAAGGTAGGGGCAGGATAGCTGTCTTTAAGCTTTTAAAGTCCGTCACAGAGAAGAAAACTCAGGTTGGTTTTTCTTGATCCTAGAAGGCAGAACTAGGAGTAATGAATATAAGTTTCAGAGGCAGATTTAGGCTTGATAGGAGGAAAACCTTCCTAACGATTAGAGATGATCAAAAGTAGAATGAGCTGCCTTGGGGTAGTGCTTTTAATACCAACAAACAATGTCATCGAAGACCTGGCTGTGTTAGAGGTGAGGAGTATTAGAAATAGCACCAAAGAACACAAAGTAGGGAAAGCAACCAGAGTGAACCAAGGGCATAAAGGGAACATACATGCTGGAAGGTAAAGATACCAAAAGGTAAAGCAAATCTCATACCTTATACTGGTTGGGAAGATGGGGGAAGGAGGACTGAGGGAATATCAGTAATTTCTGGGTTCCTATCTATTACAAAATCTTTGTGAAAGTCACATATACATGAATTCACGGGAACTGTTGAGGGGATGATTAGCGAAAAAAACCGAGTGTTTGCAAGTAACAGTCAACAATGGATCAAAAGACATAAAACATACATGATGCCATTGTGTTGACTGTCAATTATGAAAAGGCTTTTGATTCAGGAAAGCAAAATTTTTTTTGTTACAGGCTCTTTTTCAACAAGTTCTTTCCAACCCATACAAAAAAGTAATTCAAAATTCTTTGAGAGATTAACAGAAATAACTCTGTTCAATGATATTCTCACCATAAACACTAGGCAAGATGTAAACAGAAATGTTTGCTCTCCAAAGGTATCTAGTATAATTCTATTACATCACACACACACACACACACACGATGCAAGTACTAAAGTGCTGTCATGTTGAGCTATATTTATCAACAATATCTTCAGCAGACTGAATGTGTTGCACATACATATCTTTAGTGTTACTGTGATTAACAGTTAGGAAGCACAGTGGGAATATGAGTGCTGGACCTAGAGTCAGGAAAATCTGAGTTTAAAGCCCACCTCAGATACTAGCTATGTAACACTGAGCAAGTCACTTAGCTCTCTCCCTGAGTTTCCTCATCTTTAAAATGCATATAACAGCATCTACTTCATCAGGTTGCTGTGGAATTCAACAAAATAATATATGTAAGGTGTTTATAAACCTTAAAGTGCTATATAAATGCTAGCTATTATTATATTATTACTTTTTCAGTCCTCAATTATCTTGATCTGTCTGCCACATTTGACACAGATAACGTGGGTCTCTCTCCTTTGTTTTCATTGTACTACTCTCCCTTCCTCCTCTTAACAATCTGACCCCTCCCTTCTCAGTCCCCTGTACTGGTTCATCATCCGTATTGCACCTCCTGAAAGTGCTTGGGCCACCTTCTCCTCTCTCTGGGTAATAATTTGATCAGCTCTCATCAGTTCCCAAGGGTTTAATTATCAAGCAATACACACACACACACATCCATGGATGTCTAAGTTTCCAGCCTCAGTCTCTTGCCTGAGCTTCAATCTGACATCACCAATTACCAAATGGACATGTCACACTGGATGTCCCAAGACCATATGTACTCAATATGACCAAAACATAACTCATCATCTTTGCCTCCAAATCTCCTTGTCCTCCAAACCTTCCTCGGTATGTCAAAGGCATCAACCCTCCTTCTAGCTTCCTAGACGTGTAACCTCAGCATGATCCTTGACTCTACTCTTCCCTACCCCACATATCCAATCACAACTACTAAATCTTGCCATTTCCACCTCCACATCTACCTTTCCACATCTCTCACAACCAACTCCCTTTTCCTTGCTCATACAGTTTCCACCTTAGTTTGGTCCATCATCACTTCTCACCTAGGTCATTACAATGGCCTCCTAATTGGTCTCTTTGTCTCAAGTCTCTTAATACTCCAAATCAATTCATCCTCTACTTGGCTATCAAAGTAATTTTCCTTAAGTGTAGTAGATACGACCATGTCACTTGCCTAACTCAATCAACTTCTGTGACTCCCTCTTGGAAAAAATATATACTCTTCCATTTAGTTTTTTTTTTTTTTTAAAAGCAATTGGGGTTAAGTTACTTGCTCAAGGTTACACGGCTAGTCATTTGATTTATGCGTGGGTGCTCATTTTCTGAGGCCGGATCTGATCTCGGGTCATCCAAACTCCGAGGCCGACGCTCTTACTCACTGCTCCACCTAGCCGCCCCTTGAGGGCAATTGGGGTTAAGTAACTTGCCCAAGGTTACACGGCTAGGTTTTTTTTTGTTTGTATGGATTAAGTGTCAGAGGCCAGCTCCGAACTCAGGTCCTTCTGATTCCAGGGCCGGCGCTCTATTCACTGCGCCACCTAGCCGCCCCTCTTCCATTTAGTTTTTAAAGCCTTCACAATCTATCCAGCTTCAGTGGACCTTACCTCGCCCCCACTTTATTTTTTTTTATTTATTTGTTTATTTTTAGTTTACAAAATTCAATTCCATAGTTCCTTGAGTTTCAAATTTCCCTTCCCTCCCTCCCCCCCCACCCCACGACGGCATATAGTCAAGTATAAGATCTGCAAATACTTTCACAATAGACATTGTCAAGTTACAAAAGCGTATTGTACTAGATGGGATGAAAAGTGGTAAAGAAGAAATAAAACCAAACAATGAAAAGAAAAAGATCAATTAGTTTTCTTCCATCAGGATTCAAGCTCAGTTCTTTCTAGTTATTTCTCTGGATGTAGGCATCTCTCTCCTTCATGAGTCTTTTGGGATTGACTTATATCACTGCATTGCTGAGAAGAGTCCAGTCTCTCATAGTTTCACCCCCACTTTATAACTGAGTCAAACTGGCCTTCTCTCTGTTCCTCACACATGACATTCAATATCTTGTCTCCAAGTCTTTACACTGGTGATCTCACATACCTGGAAGGCACTCCTTTCTCAGGCCTGACTCAAAAAAATCCTACTTCTCCTTTAAAGCCCAGCTCAAGCATCATTTTATTTTCTTTTTGGAGGGCAATTGGGGTTAAGTGACTTGCCCAAGGTCACACGGCTAGTTTTGTGTGTGTGTGTGTGTGTGTGTGTGTGTGTGTTAAGTGTCTGAGGCCGGATTTG
Source organism: Gymnobelideus leadbeateri (assembly GCA_011680675.1). Taxonomy (NCBI): domain Eukaryota; kingdom Metazoa; phylum Chordata; class Mammalia; order Diprotodontia; family Petauridae; genus Gymnobelideus; species Gymnobelideus leadbeateri. Next base: position 1,880,764 of record WOXC01007519.1, on the reverse strand, counting down.
AACTCGGGTCCTTCTGACTCCAGGGTTGGTGCTCTATTCATTGCACCACCTACCTGTCCCTCAAGCATAATTTTCTACATGAAGTCTTTCCAAATCCCCACTCCCCCCCAACCAACTCTTCCCAAACTACCTAGCATCAAACTATTCTGTGCTTTATTTTGTTATTTATTTTGTATGCTCTTTCCCCTCCCATTAGAATGTAAGCTCAATGCAAATAGGGAGTTTCATCATTTTTATAGTACTTATAGATACTTAGTGTCTGTTGATGGATTGATTCATAAGCATTACTGGATATATAGTAGTATTCTGTTGATATATATTTTCTCAATCAACAGATACTAACAGTCCAACTACCATAATGTGGGGATGTACAAAATTTGATGTTAAAAAAATGATCTTAATACATGAAAAAATTAAGAAACAATGGAGTAGACCCATTATCCTAATAATCCCTTATTCTGCATGTTAATCTATGTAATGTACTGGTTGGGGAGATCAAAGTCAAACACAGGCTAGATTCTTTCAAACTCTAACAATTACACTGAAATTTTGGCTAAATGTGTTGCCTCTGGATGAAATTGAGAAAAATAGATTCCTTCTCTTATTATTCTCTTCTGGTATTACAGAAGCCACTGCTGATAGCACATGTGACAGCAAGTCATGTGACACTATGTGACATCATTTCAAGCTGGAACACTCTCAGCCCTTTACATGATGGTATCTCACCACCCATGGAACTATAAAATTTCCTTTGTCCAATTCTCATCTTATCTAGCCCTCTCTATAAATTGTGACCATGTCAACCAACCCAAAATGTTCTCATTGTTCTCCTCCCACTTGTCTGGTCTCTACTTCTTTACACAATGTCTCCTCCATTAGAATGTCAGCACTTGAGGGCAAGGTCCTTGTTTTTGCCTTTGTATCCCTAGTGCTTAGCATAGTGCCAAGCACATAGAAAGCACTAAACAAATATTTATTGACTGACTTCTCCCTGCCACTAAGGCTCTGTCCTGGGCCATCCTATTTTCTCTTTCTACACTCTCTCCCTTGGTGATCTATTCACTGGCCCTTACAGGTTTATCATCAGTCTCTATACAAATGATTCCCAAATCTATATATCCAACCCTAATCCCTCTCCCATATAATCAACTGTCTGTACCCTGATATTCCAAAATTCATCTAGAGCTCAACATGTACAAATTTCTTTTTTCTGCTGAGGGAATCATTTTCCTCCTGGTGACCACCTAGGTTTTCAATCTTGGGGCCATCCTTGACTCTTCCCTTTCCCTCACTTACATATCTGATCAAATACCAACTCTTAGAGATTCTTTCTTCACAGCATCCCTCATGTTTGTCCCCGTCTTTCCATTCACACAGCCTCTAACCTGTTAAAGGCACTCATCCATTTTCACCTCAAATACTGATAAAGTATCCCAACTGGATTCCCTACTTTTGGTCTCTCTCCTCTGCAATCTATCTTCTACACAGCTTCCAAGTAATTATTCTTTTTTTTTTTTAATCTTTTGGAGGCAACTGGGGTTAAGTGACTTGCTCAGGTCACACAGCTAGTAAAAGTCTGGAGCCTGGATTTGAACTCAGGCCCTCTTGACTACAGGGTTTGTAGTTTATCCACTGTGCCACCTAACTGCACCCCCCCACCAAGTAGGTATTCTTAAAGCATATGTCTGACCAAGTCATTCCCTGACTCAATAAGCTTCAGTGGCTTCCTATTGCCTCAAGGATAAACTTAAGAACTCCTTCATAATGTGGCTCCCATGAGTCTTATTACACATTATTCTACTTTCCAGAGGAATTATCTCCCTTCCAACTCAGTCACCTCACAAAATCCCTAGCTTCCTTCTAAGCACAGTTTAGGTGCTTTCCTACAAGAGAATTTCCCTAATTCCTCAATTGCTAGCTCTTTCCTCCTTCAAGATATGTACTTTGTCTTTAATTATCTGTATATAGGTCAAATGAGGGAGGGGAGTGGAAAAGAGAGAGAAGATTGGAGTAGGGTATAAATCAAGTGCCCAGGGAGATACAACAGAGCAAGTAAAGAAAGCATTTTGTATACACTTAATGTATACAAAACTATGATCAAATGAAAGAGTAAATTGGTGGAAGACAAGGACTGTTTAGTTTTTGTCTGTTTCCCTAATACCTAGCATGTAGTAGTCCCTTTATAAATATTTGTCACATTGATTTTGTTGAATGTCAAAACTGAGGGGTCAATCCTTCATTATTACAAAGAAGGAAACTAAGTTCCAAAGTAGCAAAATAAATTGTCCAAGGTCACATAGCTAGATAGTGGTGGAACGTTACCCAAAGTAAGAGCGTACTATGTATTTCCTGGTTTCTGGTTATATTCTGTATAGGTGAGATACAGACACAATCAAAATATAAATCCTGTTAAGGATAGATACTAATTGCTTCAAACACTGTTGTTGTTTTTTTAATCCACCCCCTAAAATAGCAATCACTGAAAGCAGTAGTATCTTCCACTATAAAAAACAGCAACATACAAAAATAATATCAATATGAAGATTTTATGATTGTAATCAACTTTTTTGATTGTAATCAACTTTTTCTTTTCTCTGGCACTACCATAGGAGTAGTCTCAGTGAAACAACTGAGATGGATGGATAAAAAAAAAAGTGGCCGTTAGAAATGTAAACAAACTCTCATTTCAGGCTACCAATGATTGACTGGCCCAACTGTTGTGAGTGGGCTTGCTGAAAGGCATAAAAGTCCAGTCTTCAAAAATACACCATCAGCGTCATGTTTCCTGCCCATTCACTTCAAGCTTCCTAACAGGCTTCACCAATAGACGGTACAGTTATCCCTTTCACACTGCAAGTGATCTGGAAAACCTGCTGTAAGATGTTTTGGCTTTCCTTTTCTTTTGTGGGGTATTTACAGTACCTTATTGCAAAATCTGGGTTAAGTATTTGATCATGGGTTCTGTGTCATCTGCTGGCCTTTGCATATTGTCTGTGGCTTCCACAAAACTACCCCAAAAATTCCCATATTCCCATTTTCTTATGCAAACCACCCCACCCCACCCTTCAACATATTAAAGCCACTATGGGCAAAGTAGAGCTGTGGATGGGATAACTACTTGAAAGTCTAAGCCTACAAAATCACATTCAAGGAGTTGGACTCCAGCAACTTTAAGGATCATTAAGGTTTAAGAATGTGCCCAATTTCCTGCAAAGTACTAATTTCTAAATATTAAATATAAGAAATGATAATTTTTATGATAGATCTATGCTATTATGTCAGACAACTATAGCTCTGGATCAGATTTGAGAAATAATTACTAGGATTATAATTTCCCATACACAGGCAGAATACATAAACTCCTTGAGGTCAAGGTATGTTTCATTTTTGTCTTCCTATCCCCAGTCTCTAAGACAGTGCCTGGCACATAAAAGATGCTTAATAAATACATCCTAAATTGAATTATCATTGTAAAGTCAAAATATATATAGAATAGAAACACTTGAAATTTTCAGCTTCAACTCTAGGATATTGGTCCATCCCAAAACCCACCTCCTTTCTAATCCTTGGCACTAGGAGCTCCTTTCTAAGCAAAAAGAAAATTACTGAGGTCACAAAGGACCATCCTTTGCTTGACAAAAGTTGTATGTTAACATAATTTCCCCTTTCTACTGATATGTTTGAGCTAAAGACTAAAAAACTATTAAATTAATGAACAAGGATTTTTTAAGTTTCAATTATGGGAGGATAATTTTTTCTTCCAAAAGTTCTAACTGAAGCCTCACTGAGGCATGAAAATGACCAGGTTTTTGAAGGGTATGCCAGCAAGGCAAAAGCTTTGTAAGCATCAACAGACATGAGGAAGTTCATACATAGTTAATAGTTAATAGGCACTGGTGGTCTTAATAAAAGCTGAACTCTGCAATATTCAAATGGATTGTGATATCTCAATGATGGGGCTATTCTTTCCAACTGTAATCCACTCAAGCCTGCCATCCTGTGTGATGCTTTCCTACAGAAGGTCCACCCAACATGCCTTACTCCTTTTCTCCCAATATCACCTAGATGCCAGTTGAGTGCTTAAGCTGTCCATCTGTCACCCCTCCCCCTTACCACATGCCTTTTCTATCTTCTTTTCCCATCATACATTTCCCTGATAACATCTTTTACTTCTTCTCTACTTTGAAGCTGCTCCAGCCTACTAACACCCACCTTCTACTTCTCTATTGCCCTAAGACATTCATTTTCTTTTCTTTCTTTTTTTAAAAATAAGGTTGAGTTTCTCTCTCACCCAGGCTAGAAGTACAGGAACTATTCTCATACCCAACCCCATTCTGACATAGGACCTTTGACTTCCTCAGCCTGGTGGACCTCTGATCTCAAGGACTCACTATACAAATGCCAAATAGCGCACCCAACGGCCTAGCCTGTTGCAGCTCAGAACTCCTAAGCTCAAGAGATCCATGGACTTCAGACTCTCTAGTAGCAAGGATTACAGGCATGTGCTGCTATATCTGGCTGATTTTCATTTTCAGTCTTTGTGATTGTTTCCAGTCTCAAAGATGTACAGAACAATCAATATAATAAAGGTGTTAAAAAGATGGCCCTTTGTTTCTGGGAGAAGCTTAAGATTACTAAAGGAGTTTTGCAGAACATCTTTCTTAAAAGGCCACCCTTGAGATGAGTTGATGGGGATATTGGGAGATGGCTGTGATATAAAAAGCAAAATACATCAATAAGGCTTTAAAAAAAAAAAAAAGACTGGCCTTGAAAGCAGAAGTAAATGTGGACTACTAATTGAAAATTTTACTTATAATTTTTTCCTACTGAGAATATTGCCCAATACCTTTAGATTTTACAAGATGAAGTGGTGAAAAGTTTCCTGTCATGACAGTGTATTTCAAAAGGTCAACATTTAGGGAAGAATATGATTGTAATTTGGGATCTTCAAAACAGAAAATGAATGGTGAGTGTGATACTTAAGTCAACTGGAACAAACCACTTGGAGAAAGGCTATCAACCCACTAAATGATGACTCAGATGAGTGAGTCTAAGTATCTGCTATGCAGTTTTCCTGAAATTAACAATTAGAGATCTTAGAGTGAGCATCTTCCACATCTAAAGTTACCCTGCTCAGTAAGTTTAAACATCTGGGCAAATTGTGAGCATGTGAGAAACATGAGGTATTTCATAATTATTTAGGAAACAAGTTTGACACAAGACAATCACACAAATTATACACAGACACATATCCTTCTCCCTTTTCCCAGTTCTCCCCAAAGTTTTGAGAATATTAAAAGTAACTCTTTTACTCAAAACTACCCTTTAATCTGGCAGTCCCACTGCAGGGCATATATTTCAAGGAGGTCAAAGAAAGAAAGGTCTATAAAACTACACAGAACTAAAGTAGGTGCCCATTACTTAGAAAATAGCTGTGAAAATGAGGAATTTAGAGAAACACGGAAAGACTTAAATAGTGATGCAATACAAAGCAGATAGAACTAGAGCAAATAACAGATGGTTCCAACAATAAATGAAACACTAAAGAAAAGACAAACTCTCAGTGATTCTTAGAACCAATTGTGACCCCTGAGAAGAGATGAGAAAACACACCATCCTCATTTTAGAAGAGAGATGAGGGACAGTAGTACAAAATGATCCATATGCTGTCAGACGTGGTTTTCTATGCATGGTTAAGAATGCCTGGTTGGCTTGCTTAACATTTTTTCTTTAAAACAAGTCCTTATTGGATAAAGGGTGACCATACAGAAACAACTTATGATATAAAAACAAAAGGTATTAGTAAAAAAATTCTTAATTATGTAGGAAGACACACAGCATGAACACATTGACTCTGCTCAAACATTATACTAAAACAGAAATGTACTACCCAGTTAGAAACCGCCATGTTTGATCCCCATGGCAGGAGTGTGTTCTTATTAAAAGGGCAGATTCTGTCCTGAGATAGTCCTTATTAAATAAACTAGCAGGTGATGATTGCTGTGACTATCCACCAAGTTAGAGAAGAGTTATATCCATGTTGATTGAGGAAGTGTTCACTGTGAGCAACCCAGGTATCTTCTATCTAAACTATCAGGCAGTCTGCATGCAATAAAGTCCTAATCTCTCAGTCCTTCCAACAATCATCTTTTATAAAAGCTATTCTAAATATTTGGCTATAACGGGCTCTATCAAAAAAAAAACAAAATACGTTTTCTACATCTTGCACAAGGAAGTGCATAACAACGTTGAAAATCAATGACAGGCAATAAATTTAACTTAAGATTTTTTTTTTTTGTTTTGTGTGGGTTAAGTCTGTCTGAGGCCGGATCCAAACTCAGGTCCTTCTGACTCCAGGGCCAGGGCTCTACTCACTGCGCCACCTAGCCGCCCCTAATTTAAGATTTAAAAATGGATAAAGTTAAAAATGCACTAAAGCTAAAAGGTATCACAGAAGAGAGGTAGTGACACTTGTCCAATCTACTACTGAGACAGAGTGTTCTTATTTTGTAACCTTTTATGAAAATCTTAATCATTCAGATAACAAAGTTAAAAGATTTAGAGCTAGAAGAGACCATAGAGGTCATCTCCAATCCCTTAATTTTACAGATGAGAAAATGAAGACCAGATAGGTTAAGTGGCTTGTCCAAAGTCTTGCCAATGGTATAAGACATGTAATAATCATCCTTCTTTTTCCAAACTGAGTTGACCCTTTACTGACATATTTTTAAGAAGTCTCCCAGTGAAAGGGGGAGACTTAAGAATAATAAAGAACAATAAATAGTAAGAATAATAAAGTGGGGAGTAGAAACAGCTCATCCAAGCCACTCTGCCCCCAGATTCCCCCCAAACTATGTAAAAGGGGACTCTGAACAACTTCTGGAGCCCCAGCACCCACAGAACGACACAGAGAAGCTAACCTCCCGCTGAGGACAGCCCAGCAGCCCTGCAGGAAGGACCAGCACAGTGGTCTGGGAGCCAGCAGCGCGCAACGCGCAGAGCGCAGGAAGCGGAGCCGAGCCCAGGTCCATGTGAGCTGAGGTTTTAGCCCCAGGGCGGCAGGGCCAGCAGCCAGCTGGAGGAACCCCAGAACACCAGCAGCCATGGCATGCTGTTAATTATCAACAGAATTATCAACATAGACATGCCTACAACAAAGTAAGAGGTTAGTGTCCTATGGACTTTGGGACCTGTATTTTGGGGAATGCGTCAGCTCCTTCCCCTGGGGGCTAGAAGCTGCTGAGGAGGCACACCATTTTGTAGTTTCCAGAGGCAGCTCCAGCTCCTGGCCTGCAATTAATTGTAGGGAGATCCAGCGATCAGTCTTGGGGGGGTAATCGCTCTTGCTAACCTCCCTGGATCTGGATTGTGATCTAGGGTGGAAGTCGTGGGTGGGTTTACAGCTTGCCAGAAACGGAAGTTGCCCCCCACACGTTCGGGACGAAAATTCCTCTAGCTGGCCTTAAAGCCATAGTGTGGCAACAAGCCCAAAAGTCAAGCAATTAAGTGGCAACATGCCAAGGCAAAGGAAACAGAAAAATGCAACCCTAGACTCCTATTTTGGGGGCATAGAGCGGGAAAAGGACTGTGAGGTGAGAAGTCCTGCTCCAAAAGCCCCAGGGGAAAACATGAGTGGGTTGCAGGCCATAGAGGACCTTAAGAAGGACTTTAAAAATCAAATAAGAGAAGTGGAGGAAAAATTGGAAAGAGAAATGAGAAGGATGCAGGAAAAGTATGAAATGAGGGTCAACAGCCTGACTGAGGAAAACAACACCTTAAAAAATAGACTAACTCAAATGGCAAAGGAGGCCCAAAAGGGCAATGAGGAGAAGAATGCCTTAAAAAGTCGAATTTGCCAGATGGAAAAAGAATCTCAAAAGTTCACTGAGGAGATTCATTCCTTCAGAGTCAGACTGGAGCAAATGGAAGCTAATGACTTTATGAGAAATCAAGATGCTGTTAAGCAGATCCAAACAAATGAAAGATTAGAAGGCAATGTGAAATATCTCATGGGAAAAACCACTGACCTGGAAAATAGATCCAGGAGAGACAATTTAAAAATTATTGGACTACCTGAAAGCCATGATCAAAGAAAGAACCTAGAAATCACCCTTCAAGAAATTCTCAAGGAAAACTGCCCTGATGTTTTAGATCCAGAGGGCAAAATAGAGGTTGAAAGAATCCACCGATCACCTCCTGAAAAAGATCCCAAAAGAAAACTCCCAGGAATATTATAGCCAGGTTCCAGAATCCCCAGATCAAGGAGAAAATACTACAAGCAGCCAGAAGAAACAATTTCAATATTGTGGAAACACAATCAGAATAGCCCAGGACCTGGCAGCTTCTACACTGAGGGATCGAAGGGCATGGAATATGATATTCCAGAGGGCAAAAGAGCTGGGAATGAACCCAAGGGTCACCTACCCAGCAAAACTGAGTATTTTGTTTCAGGGGAAAATATGGTCATTCAGTGGAATAGAGGACTTTCAAGCATTCTTGAGGAAAAAACCAGAATTGAATAGAAAATTTGACATCCAGACACAAGAAGTAAGAGATGCCTGAAAAGGTAATCAGTGAAAAGAAATCAAAAGGAACTTATCAAAGTTGAACTATTTACATCCCTATATGGAAAAACAATAACTGTGAGTGATGATATCTTTCTCACTATGAAAATAATGGAAGAAGGGTGTGTGGTCATATGAATACATATGTGAATGTGTGTGTATATGGATAGAGGGCATAGGTTGAATTTGTTGGGATGAAATTATGAGGTGAGAGAGGAAAGTGGCAAGAGGAGATGGGGAAAGACAGGGTAGGGTAAACTATTTCATGTAGAAGAAGCAAGGGGAAGTGGTTGCAAGGGAGGGGGAGAATAGGAAGGGAAAAAAAAAGGCAAATCCACATTCTCATTGAATTTGGTTCAGGGAGAGAATGACATACATACTAAATGGGATATCTCAACCTGCAGCAGAATAGGGGGAAGGGGGATGAGAGGAGGGATGATTGATGGGGGGATCCTTGGGGGGAGGAGAGGTTAGAAGCACCCACTATAGAAGAGGGACAGGATCATGTAGGGAATGGACCAGGTGGGGGGTGGGATGAGTGGGAGGGAATTATAAGCAGCCTTGGACAATATATCTACTATGATAACGTTTTGCATAGCTAGACATGTACAACATATACTGAATTACTTATCTCCCCAGAGGGAATGGGTGACAAGGGAGGAAGGAAATGGATCTGAAATTCGAGGTCTTAAGATTAAATGTTTCAAATATATATAAATACTATTATTAATACTCTTTTGCTTATAATTGGGAGATAAGATGTGCAGGCATTGGGACACAAAGATTCACCTTCCTCTAATGGAAAAGTCGAAGGGGTTTTGGGAGAAGGTATGGGAGAGAGCAGATTGGAGGAAGCGATATCTTGTGGGACTGCTATTCTGGGAGGTTGGGTAGGGGAATAACGGGGGGAAAATGATTGTAACTCAAAATCTGGCGGAAATGAGTGATGTAAAACAGAAGTTAATAAAGCATTTGTTTAAAAAAAAAAGAATAATAAAGTGATAATGGCTTATCTATGGCTTCTTTTGTGAGTGAGGAAATAAAACTGCTCTCCCCTCTCTGCCAACTAAAATTTATTTGGAATTGAGAATTCAGTTTTTTTTCTTTAGTCACCAATGATTTTAAGGCTATTAGCTATATCAGGGGTGGGGAACCTGAGGCCTCGAGGCCACATGTGGCTCTCTAGTTCCTCAAGTGTGACCCTCTGACTGAATCCAAACTTCACAGAACAAATCCCCTTAAGAAAAAGATTTGTTCTGGATTCAGTCAAAAGGCTGTACACAAGGGCTTCGAAAGCCACATGTGGCCTCAAGGTCCTAGGTTCCTACCCCTGGGCTACATAATCCATTATGGCTTCTAGTGCTAATCAGACTGGTTTTCCCCCAAATCTCCCAAATCTGCCCACAGTGCATTTATAAGAAATACTTCAATTGACTTGTGTTCCAATGTAGATGTTCCTTCACCCACTGTAAACTACAATTCTTCCACGTGATTCTTGTTCATTTTTGTTGTTTAGTTTTTTCAGTTGTATCCAACTCTTTGTGACCCCATTTGAGGTTTTCTTGGCAAAGATACTGGAGTGGTTTGCCATTTCCTTCTCCAGCTCATTTTATAGATGAGGAACCTGAAGCAAACAGGATGAAGTGACTTGCCCAGGGTCACACAGCCAGTGTCTGAGGCCAGATTTGAACCCAGGAAGACTCCAGACACCAGGCCCAGTGCTCTATCCACTGTGCCACCTAGTTACCTTTCTATAAGAGCTTCCACAAAGGATTCACCCACCAGGCTGCTGACATTCCTCTGGGTCTCTTAATGTTTTGTGGACAAAGAGAAGAACATTTGGTCTGCCCATCTGTTATCCTTCACACTCTCTACATGCACAGCACCCCCTTCCTCTTTAGTCACACATGTTCTTAATAATGTCTTTTATCTATCATTTCTGTTGCATAACTCATCTCTGGCAATATGCTACAGCTTCCTAACATCCATGGCATAAAACCCACAGGTCATATCCTGGTCTTATATAGGCAAATTTGGGGAGCAATATTATACATATATACTTATTTTGTTCAGTACTCCTATGTGTGTGTATATATACTCACATATCCAAAGAACATAAGTGTTTTAATCAAACAGTTAAAATTCCTGACCCTGAAGAGATTTGTCCACACATAGAAGATAAGAAAAACAATGCCCAAATAACTTTGATTAACCTAATGACTTAGAGATGGTACACTTTCCAAGGACATTTCAATTTGCTATGGCAAATGAAATAATTTCTGATAGAGATATAAAATAAAAGTAAATCATTATTCTAATAAAGCATAGTATTTACAGGCTAAAAACAAAATTTATATCTGAGATATGAAGAATATATATTAAAGGAAAAAAACAAGAATATATCTCTTTTAGGAAAATACGTAGCTAAAGTGAAACAGAATAGCAATTATCCAATTGTCTAAATCAGGGGTTCTTAATGTAAGGGCCCATGGAAAACTTTTGAGGGGAATTATGGATTTTGTTTTTTTAATATTTTGATAATGATATTTCAATAACTGATGTCCTTTATATTTCTATATACTTTATTTTATGCATTTAAAAACATTATTTTGAGAATGAGTCAGTAGGTTTCAGACTGCCTAAAGGGTTTTCTTAACACAAAAAAACGTTAAGAATCCTTACTCTAAATTGAATTAGCCCTCTAAAAGAAATGACCAATGACATGGGAAAAATATTTGGACTTTTCAGTCTGGAAAGAAATTGAGGGAAGAAAATGTTCACAAATGAATGAAGAACATGGGGTAAGTGACCATAGACTCACTCATTAAGTATTTAAGAGGAATCTAAGTTCATAAAAGACAATGCTACTTGTCCTAAAACTACTATCTCACACAATGAGGGTAGTGAATTTCTGGAATTAGTTATTCTAAGAAGACTAAAGACTCAGGTTAGAGAAGGGTTTGGATGAATTAACAGCTGACCAAGCCATAATGGGTCACGAATAAAAATGAAGCATAAATTAACTATAGATACACATCCTTTGTTGGGGATAATACTGAGGCTGGAGAGATAACAGGACTTGCATAGTAGAGTATTTTAAACTAAACACTCTTAAAAATGTGCTATACTTATTGAGAGGCATCATGGCATATGCTACAGTGGCAAGACTGCTATGCTTAGAGTCAGTGGATCTAGGTCTGAATCTACTGAATCTAACTACTTATGTGAGCTTAGGCAAATCACAGCCTCTGGGGGCCTCAGTTTCTTCATCTAATGAGAAGGCTGCCCTAGATAACCTCTAAGGTCCCTTTCAGTTCTAAATATCTTTTAGCCAGAGAGCTGGCCTTGGAGTTAGGAAGACATAGGCTGACATAAACCAACTATGTGACCATTAGCAGGTGCATTTAACTTCTCAATGTCCCGGGCAGTTCTCTAAGACTGCAGACTGGCAAAGAGCTGACAACTTCACTGGAGGAGTTATTGTTATTGTTTGTCCTTTATTTTCTGAAGAGGGCCAATAATATCATAGGGTGATGTCTTGACTCTTGCCTAAAATGGATTTGATTGAGGAAGGAATGATTGTACAAAGTCCTCAGCCTCAGTCTCTTCAAGAATGATCAAAATCCAGTGGCAAGGCAAGTCAGGAAGGCTGGTTATGACCCCGGATGAAGCAGACCATGGCATCTTCCACGTTTGACCAAGCTCTAAGCACTCCACAGAGCCTGCTTCAGCTGCCTTCATTGCTGCTTGAACTAATGGCTCTCATCTGCCCATTCCCAAGTGGAAAGGGAGATGAGGGGAGTCTTGACATGCTTGGGTAGACATCTTACTAACTGACAGGTTTGTGGCCCGTCAGTTACCCTGAACCTAGTTTAGCCCATCTACCAAGATGGTTTGCCAGGGTGTGGCTATTGAGCATGCTACAGTTTCTTGAAACCACAGGTGAGAGTTGAGTGCCAGGCAACAACAAAGGTGAGTAGCCCTGAAAAAGGACTTAGCAAGCCCTCATACCACAGGTGCTAGCCCTCCTGAAGACCCCAAAGACCTTTCATTGGTGGAGGTAGTTCCATTCTGAGAGTCCCTTATACATATGAAAATAACAGATCTGGATCTCCCCCATTCCCCAATATTAACCAACACATTTTATTCTCAAAGATGGGTATTCTCTCTATCAAAGCAGATAAGCTTTCAATGTTGCTTGAGTTGCCACTGGGAAAAAAATTTTCATTAATCTTCTGAGCTTCTTCATGCTTGGCTAAAGTTGTTGGTGCTTGGACAGCAGATATATTAATTTAATTACCCAGTGTATATTTAAAGTCCTTACAGTTTGGTAAAACCTACCTCATGGTCCACAGGCTCTGGATTTCCTTCAGAAATCCAGGTCACTTTCCATTTCATCACTGGGCACTTGAGCTGGGTTTCACAGGGAAACTAGTAACTTAGACATCCTAAGCTTTAAATAGATCAGCTGGATTCTTACATAAGAGCATGGTACAAAGATATCCAAAACAGGATATACAGCATATTGTATAAATGATCAGAATTATGCTATATATTCCAAGTAAATCACACTATGTTGGAAACCTGTGAATGTTCTTGAGGTAACTGTCAATTTGACATTACAGACTGATCAAAATAAAATTTTTTCTAAGATAACTATTAACATTTGTTCCTGTTGGCCAACTGCCACCAAAGAGCAGGTAAACCCAAGAGCTCTGGAGAGAGTCTCCTCAGACCACTGACCCTGCTTCCTGTCCAGTCCCTGAAGCTATCATCTAGAAAAGCAAGCCCTGAGAAGAAGAGTTAGGTATCCCTACCAAATACCAACCACCTACAGAGCAAAAAAAAAACAAACCAACCAGTCCCTACTCTCAAGGAGCTCACAGTCTAATTAACAGGGGAGCAATATACACACAATCATGTACAAACAGGAAATGGGATAAAATAGAGTAATTTCAAAGGGAAGGCACAAGCATTAAGCAGAACCAGGAACCAGGAAAGGCTTCCTGCAGAAGGTGGGATTTTAGCTGAGATTTGAAGGAAGCCAGGGAAGCCAGGAAGTGGAGATGAGGAGTGGAGAGTGTTCCAGGTATGGGGGACTGCCAGTGAAAATACACAGAGCTGGAGTTAGACTTAGATCTCCTATAGAAATTATCTGCTCCTTAAGAGCAGAAACTGTCTATAACTTTCTGATTTATATTGCCAATGTTTTGCAATAAATTCAATCAGTCATTCAGATACAGTTCTGCTACAGGGAAAAGAATACCAAGAATAATCAGCAGTTTAGGGTTTGAGTTGTGATCCAGTCATTAATCAACAATGTCACCTTGGACAAGTCACTTCTCAGCTCCAGTTTCTTTATCTGTAAAATGAGAAAGACTAAATGATCTCTAAATCTCTTCTAGCTTTAAAGCTCTCTGATTCTGAAATAGATTCATTCAGAATAGCACAAATAATATGGCTCTGCTGTGAATAATTTCCTTTTTACTCTGCCAAAATTAGGACTGTTTTGTTCAGGTTGACATAAAATTTAGGTAGTAGCAAGGTGGTAATTATGACTTTATCAAAAGCACTTAGTAACAACTAGGCAGAATGAGTCACTTTTGTTACATTTCACATAACAATGTAGTGCCTAAGCATGTCACTTTCCTTAGGGGTTGCACCAACTTCTTAAAAGAAAAAAAAGCCAATGAATCTGAGAAATACTTTGTCTTTTTCAATATTCTACAAGGGGGGGAAATCCTATAGCGCAGAGGATTTGTGAGAAATATTTATAGTGATGGGGGGTGAGGGTGGGAGGGGGCTGAGGAAGTTGACTTTTTTGGTTTGGCACTAGGCTCCTTCTTAACCTTCATCCCACCACATTCAACACCCCACAATTTTATCCATGATACACTTAGCTGTACTTGACCCAATTTTTAGAAACTAGGAAATCCTGGTAAGCTTACAGAGTTCAGCTGGTATGTATTTTATTGAAATGCAGTGTTCTATGGGGGCTTGGAAGTCTCTGACAATCTAAATATTTCATAATTGAATTAGCATAATTCAGAAGTCAGGACAGTATACAGTAATGAAATGGGGTGGGCATATGGAGAATGAAGAGGTAACTAAACATAAGTCTTATAGGTATTAAGTGAAAGGTAGTTATCAACTATAGTTTTCCTGCCAACCATGACCTCCCATACATAAAAGTGGGCCTAACTCAAGCATCTGAAAATACAATAGCCTTGGAATATGAGGCTGAATAGGACCTCTAATTAATCCACCCATTTCTTTGCCTTCAGGCTTAAACTGACTTACTTTCCACCAAAGTCTAGACTCACATCTTCCTCCAATTCAACTCATGGTCAAAATAAATGGCATCATTTTTCACTCTTTCCCCTCTCATCTTCCACAAACATCAGTTGTTCGTATTGACCTTTTACCCACATTTCTTTTTCTCTTTTTGCATGTCTCCTCTCTATTCCAACTGACAACTGTTAGGTTATGCTTCATAGAGAGTGGCTTAGAATGAAGGATACAAAGATAAAATGAACAAGATGACCTCTGTTCTCAAAGGACTGACACTTATTGGGGGTGGGGGAGAATATAACATGTAAATGAATAAGTATAAGGAAAATAAAATACAAATTAATGATGAGAGAATCAGGAAAAGCTTCATGTAGGTCGGCCTTAGAGCAGAGGGAAACAAGATATTACAAGAATAGGAAGTGAGGTACAAGTGCACTCCAGACATTGATGCCAGTCAATGGAAGGATACGGAAAGGGGAAATGGGCTGTGGTGTGGATGGAATAGGAAGATAACTGATTTGGCTGGACCATGGAATGATCCTTTCCTGCTTCTGCTCAATGCTTGTTCCTTCCCTTTCAGATTATTCTACTTTATCCTGTCTATTTCTTGTTTGTACATAGTTGTGTATATATACTGCTCCCCCATTAGACAGTGAACTCCTTGAGCACAGAATGATAAGACTGGAAAAGTAGGCTGTAAGAACTTTAAAAGTTAAATAAAGGTGCTTATATTTGATCCTAGAAGCAAAAGGGAATCACTGGAATCTACTGAGTACAGTATTGATCAGACCTGCACCTCAGGAAAATCACTTTGGCAATTGTAGGAGGGGAAAGAAGGTAAAGGGAGAGCACTGAGGCAGAGAGAACAATTAGGAAGCTATTGCAATATTCCAGGCAAGAGAGGATCAGGGCCTGAAGCTGTATGAATAAAGAGAAAGGGTTGGATTGAAGTGATACTGCAAAGGTAGAAAAGGCAAGATTTGGCAACTAAGGGTATGTGGAGTTAGAGAGCATGAAAAGTCAAGGATAATGCTGAAGCTGTGAGCCTGGATGAGTGGAAGGATGCTGGTACCTTCCAAAGAAATAAGGAAGTTCAGAAGGAAGATGGGCTAGAAGGGAGAAGCAGGAAGGATGAATTCTGTTTGAACATGCTGAGTTTGAGGTGCTTTGGAGACACCCAGTTTGGAATATCCAATAGACAGTTGGAGATGCATAAATGGAGCGCTTAGAAGAGAGACTAGGACTAAATACACAGACAAGTCTGAAAGTCTTCTGCACAGATTAAGCCCACTACAGTTGGTGTCACCAACTGAGTGGAGTCAAGGTATAGTACATCCACAGTTAGTGGCCATGTATGGACAATGAACCAGGAAAGGAGTCTGAGAAGAAAGGGTCAGACAGGTAAGAGAAGAAATGAGAGAGAGCAGTGTCACAAAAATCCAGGAGGAGAGGGTGGTCAGCACTGTCAGATACATTAGAGGTCAAGAAGGACGAGAATTTAAAGGCCAACTGATTTAGTGACAAAGTGATCAATGGTGATTTTAGTGAAAGCAGTTTCATTTTAAGTGATGAGATGGAAAGCTAGACAGCAAAGGGCTAAGAAATAACGAGAAAAAAAACGAAGGCAATGGATATAGAATTTTTTTTTCTATAAGTCTGGTCCTAAAAAAGAGCATACATATAGATTGAGGGGGTGGTGGGATCTAATGAAGGTTTTTTTTTTTTCCAGGATAAGAAAGATGAGTATATTTGTAGGCAAGAGAGAAGGACTCAAAAGATAGGGAAGAAGTTTGTAGGGGCAGAGACAATAAGGGAATAGGAACAAGGGATCATGCAAATGAATTTTCCTTGATGCAAAGGGTCACTTTTTCATTGAAATAAAGTAAGAGAGAAGGGGGTGGCCAGAGCAGGATGTCAAGGGGAGAAGATTAGACTCAAATTCAATGAATCTGTAGAGAAGACTCAGGGTGCATGATAGCACCACTGGGAGAGATATTAGACTTGTTTTGTTTACGTCTAGAGAGCAGAACCAGGACCAGAGGGGTAGAAGTTATAAAGAAGTAAATTTAGGCATGCCAGGAGAAACTTTCTAAAAATTAAAAGCTGCAGCAATATAACTATCCAAGACAAGTGTGTAGGACTTATGATGAAAGGTGCTGTCCATCTCCAGAGAAAAAACTGGTAGAGCCTGAATGTCAATCAAAGGTACTTTTTCTTTATTTTTCTTGGGTTGGTCTTTTTTTTGTCTGTGTTTTCTTTCACAGAATGGCTTACATGGAAATGTGTTTTGCATGACTACACATTTATAACCTATGTCAATTGCTTGCCTTCTCAATGGGGGGGGTAAAGAGGGAGAGAATTTGGAAGTCAGAATTTGGTGGGGGGGAAGAGTATTAAAATTGTTTTTACATGTAATTGAGAAAAATAAAATATCAAGTAAGAAAAAAAATTAAGAGCCGTCCAAAAGAAGAATGGTCTGGCCAAAGAGGTAATGAGTTCCCCTCCTTGGAAATCTTCAAGCAGAGGTTGAGTGAAACCTTATCAAGTACATTACTATGGGATTCCTTTGGTGTACTGGTTGGACTAGGAGGCTCCTGAGGTCTCTTCCAGTTCTCAACCTCTGTCATCTTCTTTATGCATAGATTTATTTGGTCCTATCACTCCTCTGTACAAAATATTACTAAGGTTCCCTAATGCCTTTCAAGTAAAAGTCAAAGTCCTTATCCTGGCATGTAAGTCCCCTACATAATCTGATGTCAACTTACCTTTCTGGCCTTATCTGACATGTAACCCTGCATATACTCCATACTGCAGAGCACCTGGACTAATGGCTGTCCCTCCTATACAACTTATGCTTTTGCCATGAGTTTGTTCATGTTCTTCTTGCCTGTGCCAGAAATGCCCTCTCTTCCCAAAACATAAACCCTACTGAATTCCTACTGATCAGTTCAAGTGTCACCTTCTCTGTCAGCTGCTGCTGCTCAGCTTAATTATCACAGAGGTATAAAGATTATTGCCTTCTCATCTTTTTTCTGAGATATTCAGATACAAATGGTTCTAAGATAAGTTGCTATCCAACTATTGGTTCCTTTTTGTTCAGTGTCCTGTTGACACAGGCTGATAAAAACTGCAATGATAACTGAATAAACATACTGGAATGTGAACCCTCCTTCTGCAGGCTGACTCACAGAATCTCTAAGGCAACTTAAATATCCCATTCTGTTCCCATGTGGTTTTGACTTCTTCCCCTACGTCTCTAAATTGTGAAAGCTTTTCATTCCAAGTAACCTTGGCTAGATGTATTTGGCATTTCTATTTCTATTATTAGGGATAGGAACTGGATCTGTGTCTTCACTGGGAAAGAGGAAACTTCCTTAACCAATGCAGGTCAGCCCCTTCTCTTCAACTTAAAAGTCTTAGAGAATTATCTGAAACAGAAAAAAAATCAAATGATATGCTTAGAGTCACAAAGCCAGTATGTATCAGAGGTGGGACTCCTATTATCATCACCAAAAGAAGAAAATGAAAAGAATATTGATCTATGATTGAAAAATGAGGCAAAATTCTTCACCAAAAACTCAAGAGCATTGAATCACTCATTCTCACCCTTCAAGTTAGGCAGGTTTTTACCTAGGTAAAAACAGTGTCATTCAGAGTATGTCAAATACTTTATTCATGGTCACAGTAAATAGTTATTGGACTTGGAAATCTCTCATATTATAGTAACTGATGACACTAGAGGGTTCAAGGAAGTTTTACTAGTGATCTCGCCCTACTCAACTGCAGGGGCAGGAGTCCTTCTAAAAGATCTGATACAGAGGCTTTCCTTGATCCCTCCCAGCCATTAATGACCTTTCCCCTCATTAGATCTTTCCTAACACAGTTTTGGCACCTCTGAAGCACTTGCTTTGTGTCACAGCTATTTGTGTAAGTATCACATTTCCCAACATAAGCTGTATGAGGTCAGAGGACCCTTCTCAGCCTCTTCTGCTGGATGATTGGATGATCATCTACCTCTCACATACACCCACCTCTGAGTGTACCTCCCACTCTGTCTAGGACCTGCTTCTCTCTTTACATTCTCTCTCAGTGAGAGAGATACTGTGACTTCATTAGGTCCCACAGGCATAATCACCATTTCTTTGCATATGACTTCCAGCACAGTGTCATGGAAGACAAAGACCTGAGTTTGAATCCTGTCCCAGACACTTGTGTGGCCCTGGGCTAGGCAGTTAACTGCTCTGGGTCTCATCCTCATCTATAAAATGGGTGGGTTGAACTTAACGGCCTTTGAAAAACCCTGCCAGCTCTAAATCTATGATCCAGGGATGTATACATCTTGTGCTACTCTCCTGAACACCAGTCCAACACCACATAAAGCCCAATGGACATTTCCAAGGTAGGCTCAGACAATAAATCCTAAGAAACCAATAGACATCATGGCTTGGATGTCCCATCAGCATCAAAATCAACATGTCTGAACAGAACTCATTCTCTTTCCCTCCAAACCCATTCTTCTTCCAGATTTCTCTATTTTTATCAAGGGCACCACCACCCTTCCCATTATGAACTCAGGTTTGTAACCTCAGAGTCACCTTCATTCTCTGCCCTCTCTCCTTCCCCATATGGCTAAGTCTTCTCAATTCTACCTCCACAGTATCTCTCAAATCCATCTTTCTCTATTCTAGAGTCAGCATTCAATTTCAGAATCATATCACCTTTCATCTGGATTACAGTATCTGGTCTCCTAATCATCTAACTGGTCTCCTAATTGGTCTATTTCTATAGACCTAATTGGTTGCCAATCTTTGAGTCCCTCCTCCCTCCAATCTATCCTGCCAAAGTTTTCTTTTTTTCTCATTAAAAATTTCCTTACTGGGGCAGCTAGGTGGCGCAGTGAGTAGAGCACTGGCCTTGGAGTCAGAAGGACCTGAGTTCGGTTCCAGCCTCACACACACAAACAAAACAAAAACCTAGCCGTGTGACCTTGGGCAAGTTACTTAACCCCAATTGCCCTCCAAAAAGCAAAAAAAAAAAAAAAAAAAAATTCCTTACTATTATTATGAACTTGGTGAGCATGAAACATAAACATTTTCCTTTACAAAGAACAGAAAAATATCACCTAGTAACATGAGACTAGGAATCTTCACTATGCATAGCTTGGTTTTAAAAATTTTTTGTTTTGTTTTGTTTTAATTTTAGTTCTATTATAGTTTTCATTTGACTGGGTCCCCTCCTAAAATTCCTTCTTCTGATCTCTTGTTTATTTATTATGTTAATACATATATATATATATATATATATACATACATACATACATACAATACACACACATAAGGTTACTTGAAATGAAAACCTTTCACAATTTAGAGACCTAGGGAAAGAAGTCAAAACCACATGGGAATAGAATGGAGTACTTACGTGACCTCAAAGATTCTGTGAGTGAGCCTAGGGATTTATATATTATATAATTTATTTATTTATTTATTTATGCTTTTTTTTGGAGGGCAATTGGGGTTAAGTAACTTGCCCAAGGTCACACGGCTAGGTTTTTGTTTTGTTTGTGTGTGTGTTGTGTCTGAGGCCGGATCCGAACTCAGGTCCTTCTGACTCCAGGGCCGATGCTCTACTCACTGCGCCACCTAGCTGCCCCTATAATTTATTATATATTATAAAATATTATTATCTCCCACCTCTGTATCTTTCCACTGGCCAGGATGCTTTCTCTCCTCATCTCAGCCTATAAGAATTAACAGAGCCCTTCTACAGTCAGCTTGAGTATGACCTCCCTCCAGCTGCTGTTTTCTCCACCAACAGTGCTGCTGCTACTACTACTACTACTACAACACACACATACATATGTATATGCATATATTTTGTATGTACAATTATATCTATATGTTGTCTCCTCTGAGAATATCTAAGCTCCCTGAAGGTAGGAACGGTTTAATTTTTGATTTTTGTATTTTGTATTTCCAGTACCTGTCACAATATCTGACACAAAGGAAGTACTTAATAACTATCTGTTGATTATATCTTAGGTAAATTTTGCATTTCCCTCAGTGCCTGTGCACATAGTAGGAAGATTAATTTTTGTGAACTAAATTAGACAGCACAGGATAATAAAAAGAACAAGGAATGCAGTCATTCAAGGAATGCAGAGTTCAAATACTAACTGAGGGACATGAAACAAGTCACTAAATTTCTGTGGGTCTCATTTTCCTCATCTGTAAATGAAGAGATTGAACCAGATAATCTCTAAAGTCTCTTCTGTTGATCTATAACCCTACGGATTGCTTCACAGCAGCAAAAATTTATGGCTTATAGGCTAGTATTACAAGCATATCAGCATTTTTTTTTTTGCTTTTTGGAGGGGCAATTGGGGTTAAGTGACTTGCCCAAGGTCACACGGCTACTTTTTGTGTTAAGAGTCTGAGGCCAGATTTGAACTCAGGTCCTCTTGACTCCAGGGCTGGTGCTCTATTCACTGCACCACCTAGCCTCCCCACATCAGCATTTCTTTTTTTTTTTTTTTTGCCTTTTTTTTGGAAGGCAATTGGGGTTAAGTAAGTTGCCCAAGGTCACACGGCTAGGTTTTTGTTTGTGTATGCATTAAGTGTCTGAGGTCGGATCCGAACTCAGGTCCTTCTGACTCCAGGGCCGATGCTCTACTCACTGCTCCACCTAGCTGCCCCCACATCAGCATTTCATGATGCCAAAACTGTACCTGCTATGACTTTCAAACATCTAGGAAGTTTACATGGAAAACCTGCCCATGGGTTATTGGGCTTCCAGAAAATACTTCTGCTGTGTAACTGAGTTGAGCGAGATCACTAAGGTCACTTCCTTAAATCTTCAGGTGTCAGAGCTACGAGTCACCAAGTCCAGGGGCCCAGGGGAGTGACAACAGACTGTGATCACACAAGGCCATGCAGACACTTGGGACTTGTCGTGTCACTCACCTACAAGGATGAGGAAAAGTCAGGCACTCACAAGAGCGCCCTTGAAAAGCCCTGGAATTCAGAAGGCCAGTCTTGCTTCACTTCTCTGCCCAGCCCCATAAACACTGGCTTTCTTTTTACTTTCTTATTTACTAGGTCACAGTTAAAGAAATAATCACATAACACACAAACTGACACAAGATAAACTACACAGCTTACAAAAGCAAACACTAATACACGCTCTCTTGTAACACGGCAGGGTTAACAGACTTGTCTTCTCAGCTCCAGAGATCACTGGAACACTAGCACTTTAAAGGATGCTCACCTGTCTCAAGGAGGCTGGAATCACAATCACGTGCTTCTCAAGTAAAAGATCAGTTAAGAATTCTCACCTTCAGAATTTCCGGTTCTTTGATATCCAGAGATTCTGTATTCCAGTGTTTTAGGCTTGTATGTAGCCTGTGATAGCTATGAGCACTTGGCGGTGTAAAAAACCAAATCACACAGACCGCAATCATAAATCCGAGGCCAAATCCCAAGCAGAGTCCACTCACATAACTGGGGAGAGGGAGTATAAGGTACGCATAGACTAACAAAATAAGGAAATACAGTGTCTTCAATGGTAATTTAGGCTGCTGCGTGTACAAGTTCATTTCATGTTCACTGTCAAGTATGGTATTATTTTCCTCCAGCATTCCCGGCTTGAGAGAACTGTCCAGGGGCTTATCAGTTTTATTTTCTTCTTCGGCATCCAGGTCAAAGTCTTCAGAATACAGCTCACAAAACTCTTCGTCTTCCTTGCTCACCAAGGCAGACAAAGAACACTTTTCAAGTACCGAGGAGGCAGTCTTTGCACTTGCATCCTTGACATCCACCTCCCTTACCAGTTCTTCAGAGGGTTTAGGGTTCTCATTCCTACTGACATTAGAGTCGCTTCCATCACAGTCACCTTCCCAGTCACACTCTTCTTCTTTGATGCTGTAGTTGTTATTGCTTTCCAAGTGGCCATTCAAGCTGGAAAGATTGGAGAGCTCTGAAGCACTTGAAGATAAGGCTTTGGGCCTGTGGCTACTACTTTCTTCCCCAATAATTTTGCTAAGGAGCTGAAAAGGCTCATAGATGACTTCAGAAAGGCGCCGTTTAGTATCTTCAATTTTAGCTTCCATTTCGGGCACTTTAAAAAAGGATCTAGTATCCGAGGGAGAAGTCAGTGGGGAAGAAGGAGCCGTCTTGGAATCTCCCCCTGTGTTCCGTGGCTGAGTAAACTGCTTGAAGAGGTGTAAATTCAATTTGGAGTCAGGTGGCTTATAGGATAGAGTGTCCAGTTCCTGCTTGGAAGTATCTGTGGACAGAGACTTGACTAGAGTTTTCATCAAGTGCCGATGCCTGGGGGGCTGTGGGGATTCTTTTGGCTCCACCTCTGTTGAGAGGGACTTGACAAGGCTCATGAAGGGTTTTGCACTAGAAAGGGTGGAGGAAGAGGCACTGGATGACAGGACAGGAGACTTGGAAGGAGAGGACAATGGAGAGGAGGAACTGGTTTTCTGCTCTGATAGAGATGATACACTGGGTGAGCTCACTATGGGACCTGATGAAGAAGATGCTGGGGATTCCAATGATTTTACAGCATTCTCAGCAACGGGAGGGGAGGACACAGACTGTACAACCGCCATGACAGGTGAGGTAGCAGGGCCAGCAAAGTCATGGTGCCCACGTTCAAAGAACAAGTCTTCCTTGGCTTCAAGAGCAGTTACAATGCTTTGGTCATCAAACTCTTCATCAGGAGGTTCCCTGAACTCCTCCTCCTCCTCTTTCTCCTCCTTCCCAGATGCTGAGAAGCGAATGGTGATGGTATCTCGTGAAAGTGACCTTTGGACCTGTACTTTGGGGGTTGATGGTGGTTTTGGCATATCATTAGTTTTCTCTGCATGGCTACTATTCAGACTTGTCATTGCCGTCTGTGCTCACTGCCCTCACACAGTTTCAAGCTCTGTGAAGAGAACATTAGGAGAAACAGAAATCAAAAGGCAAATTTCTCATAAAGAGACACTGACATTTACAGACAAAAATCACTCAGAAAGCTCATTTTGAAATGGCAATTTTACTTTAACAAGCATTCACCATTCCTCAACTCTATGGATTAACTATAATTTGTTTGGTAAAAATTAAGTAATTATGCTAATTATAATTTGTTTAGTGAAAATTAAATCATTAACTATTTTCTTATCAATTAAGTCAAACACCATTAAGAACTTTACCATCTTCATTCTTTTTTTTTTTTTGCTTTTTTTTTGGGGGGGGGAAGGCGGGGTAATTGGGGTTAAGTGACTTGCCCAAGGTCACACGGCTTGTTTTGTGTTAAATGCCTGAGGCCAGATTTGAACTCAGGTCCTCCTGACTTCAGGGCCAGTGCTCTATTCACTGTGCCACCTAGCCACCCCCTACCAACCTCATTCTTGCATGACAGCTGAGCTCTTTTTTTGGTTTCCCCTCTTTTCTATGGCTTGTTTATATTAATAATTCCATTTTTCAGCATTTAGTATACTAGCAAACTGGACATCATCATTGCTATCAATACAGAAATCCAACAAGACAAAATGGGGTCATGAAGAATCCTGAAATGACATTATTTCACAGGTAGTTTTCTATCTAAAGAAACTAACCAGATTCAGGAAGGCTACCTCAACTGAACTTTTCAAAGTGATATTTATAATCATTTGTCTTTCATCCCCAAATGCTTATAAAATTTTATCATAAAATAAGAAATAGCAAGAAAATTTCTAAGTATGTAAAGATTTCAAGTATACATGGGTTTAATTTTTTAATATGCTAATTAAGAAGTCAAAATGCCTCAGCAAGCATAAATAGCACATGGATCCATGTCCTAAAGAGAACTAAGGCAAAGTCAAATGACTGTAAATGAGTTTAAAATTTGACAAATGAAGGAACACATAAATTATGGTATCACAGCTATACTGAGCCACCTGATTAGTGTCTTAGTTCCCAAAATGTGCCCATCAGTACTGTGGGTGAGACAAGAGAAAGCAGTTTCAGTTGTTACATGGAAAGAAAAATGTAGCTAGAGTCACAAGACTTGGGTATAAATTCTTATTCTGCCATTTACTTGTGTGACCTTAGGGAAATTACTTCACCTGTTTGTGACTATTTCTTCACCTATAAAGTGAAAGGGTTAGATCAGAAGGCCTTACAATGTCAAATCCTACAACAAATTGAAGACAAGGTGCTTACTTTCTAGGAATTTAAATTATGTTCATAAAACACACAAGTGCAAAGTTACAAACAAAAGTAGCAATATAAAAATGTTAGAAGACATCCTGTAACATCTTGTTCAACTTTCATTAATAAATGAAAAGATTAAGTGCCAAATGACACAATGACAAGAATGTAAATGGAAAGCACTACCACCAAAAAAAAGTGAAAGCAGCAAAAACACAAAGAACTGGCATGGTACCAAAAGAGATAGAAGAAGAAATTCCCACTCCATTCCTTGGCAGAGATAGAAGGACTGCATGGTACCCTCTACATATTATCAGACTTAAAAAAAAAATACATTGAGCAGTTTTACTGATATTTGTCTTTTTCTTAAAAATAATATTTGTTATATGGAATGATTCTCTGGGAGCGGGAAAAGATACTAAGGGAAATTTTGGTGACCAATAAAACTGATTTAAAAAGGAAAGATAAGATCAATGTTATAACTGAGAGGAGGCTGGTAAAATGCTTTGCTAGTATAGTCCATGACTGTGAAACATCTGTGCCAATAATTACGGGTGTTAGTTGGCCCACTGTCTTCCAGTTTTACAATTATTTGATATTATCATTATTAATGCTTCAATAAAGTAGCCCAGTAGGCCATGATACACACCAGACATTTCTGCAGATATGAAGGCAGATCACAGAGAAGCAAAGCTTTGAATTAAGTTCTACATCCCAACTCCTGAAAAGCAAGCTCCCACTGGTACTGCACACACCCGTGTACAGCCCAGCTGCACTGCCTTCATCTAGCTAGCAAAGTCTTCCCATGAGACTATGAGAACATCTAGTGCCTTCCTATGGGACTGAGGACCCAAGTGCACGTCTACGTGAATGACAAAAACAATCAGACCTACGCCAAAAGAGTGCGGGGAGCAAATGACAACATTCACTGTATCCCACAAGAGCACATAATTGAATCCATGTAAATGTTAGAACTCCCTGTGATAAGATGAGAAAGGAGCATTCAATTTACACATGGGTGAGTTTAAAAAAGAACCACCTGATGTCATCTAAAAACTACAGTTGCTATTAAGGTCAAAAGAAGGATCCAGTGTTAGTCAACATACCGTATGTCCAAGGTATTGCAGACACCTGCTCAACCAGGTTGCCGTGGGACCGCCAAGACATAAGATCTTATAAAAGTAACTAATATAAACGTTTAAAAAATGGATTGCTAAAAGCTAAATTGTTTCATAAGGATCCTTTCTGTATTCCTTCCAAAATTTAATAACCATACCCAAAAATTCCAGAATTTTATGGTTGAAAATGTGTATTTTGTGTAGTATTTTCACCCTAGAGCACATTATAATTCCCAGACTGCTTCTTAGGAAGTAAGGATAAATGGCAGGGAAAGTTTAAAAAACACACACTCAGAGCGGCTAGGTGGCGCAGTGAGTGGAACACCGGCACTGGAGTCAGAAGGACCTGAGTTCAGATCTGGCCTCAGACACTTAACACACACAAACAAAAACCTAGCTGTGTAACCTTGGGCAAGTTACTTAATCCCCATTGCCCTCCAAAAAACAAAAAAAAACAAACACACACACACATACACAATAAAAGAAAGACCATGGAACAGAGAATTAGGAGACTTGGGTTCCAGTCCCAATTTTGTTACTAAACTTTCTGTGTGACTTTGGTAAGTCATATTTTTTAACCTCTCTGGACCTTGGTTTCTTCATTTATTTTAAAAAAGGGAGGGAAGGGGGAATTGGCCTAGATTACTGATACTCAAAAAGAAGCAGAATCTTTCACTTAAAGAAAATCTCGGGGCGGAGCCAAGATGGCGGAGTAGAAACAGCTCATCCAAGCCACTCTGCCCCCAGATTCCCCCCAAACTATGTAAAAGGGGACTCTGAACAACTTCTGGAGCCCCAGCACCCACAGAACGACACAGAGAAGCTAACCTCCCGCTGAGGACAGCCCAGCAGCCCTGCAGGAAGGACCAGCACAGCGGTCTGGGAGCCAGCAGCGTGCAGCACGCAGAGCACGGGGAGCCGAGCTGAGCAGAGCCCAGGTCCTCGTGAGCCGAGGTTTTAGCCCCAGGGTGGCAGGGCCAGCAGCCCACTGGAGAGACCCCAGAACACCAGCAGCTGTGGCAACTCCAGAATTATCAACATAGACATCCCTAGGACAAAGTAAGAGGTTAGTGTCCTATGGACTTTGGGACCAGTATTTGGGGAATGTGTCGGCTCCCTCCCCTGGGGGCTAGAAGACACGCCGTTTTGTAGTTTTCAGAGGCAGCTCCAGCTCCTGGCCTGCGAACTGTAGGGAGATCCAGCGATCCGTCTTGGGGGGTAATCGCTCTTGCTTTAACCTCCCTGGATCTGGATTGTGATCTAGGGTGGAAGTCGTGGGTGGGTTTACAGCTTGCCAGAAATGGAAGTTGCCCCCCACACGTTCGGGACAAAAATTCCTCTATCTGGCCTTAAAGCCATAGTGTGGCAACAAGCCCAAAAGTCAAGTAATTAAGTGGCAACATGCCAAGGCAAAGGAAACAGAAAAATGCAACCCTAGACTCCTATTTTGGGGGCATAGAGCGGGAAAAGGACTGTGAGGTGATCAGAAGTCCTGCTCCAAAAGCCCCAGGGGAAAACATGAATGGGTTGCAGGCTATAGAGGACCTTAAGAAGGACTTTAAAAATCAAATAAGAGAAGTGGAGGAAAAATTGGAAAGAGAAATGAGAAGGATGCAGGAAAAGTATGAAATGAGGGTCAACAGCCTGACTGAGGAAAACAACACCTTAAAAAATAGACTAACTCAAATGGCAAAGGGGGCCCAAAAGGGCAATGAGGAGAAGAATGCCTTAAAAAGTCGAATTTGCCAGATGGAAAAAGAATCTCAAAAGTTTACTGAGGAGATTCATTCCTTCAGAGTTAGACTGGAGCAAATGGAAGCTAATGGCTTTATGAGAAATCAAGATGCTGTTAAGCAGATCCAAACAAATGAAAGATTAGAAGGCAATGTGAAATATCTCATAGGAAAAACCACTGACCTGGAAAATAGATCCAGGAGAGATAATTTAAAAATTATTGGACTACCTGAAAGCCATGATCAAAGAAAGAACCTATAAATCACCCTTCAAGAAATTCTCAAGGAAAATTGCCCTGATGTTTTAGATCCAGAGGGCAAAATAGAGGTTGAAAGAATCTACCGATCACCTCTGAAAAAGATCCCAAAAAGAAAACTCCCAGGAATATTATAGCCAGGTTCCAGAATCCACAGATCAAGGAGAAAATACTACAAGCAGCCAAGAAGAAACAATTTCAATACTGTGGAAACACAATCAGAATAGCCCAGGACCTGGCAGCTTCTACACTAAGGGATCGAAGGGCATGGAATATGATATCCCAGAGGGCAAAAGAACTGGGAATGAACCCAAGGGTCACCTACCCAGCAAAACTGAGTATTTTGTTTCAGGGAAAATATGGTCATTCAGTGGAATAGAGGACTTTCAAGCATTCTTGAGGAAAAAACCAGAATTGAATAGAAAATTTGACATCCAGACACAAGAAGGAAGAGATGCCTGAGAAGGTAATCAGGAAAAGAAATCAAAAGGAACTTATCAAAGTTGAACTATTTACATTCCTATATGGAAAAGCAATAACTGTGACTGATGATATCTTTCTCACTATGAAAATAATGGAAGAAGGGTATGTGGTCATATGAACACATATGTGAATGTGTGTGTATATGGTTACAGTTATATATGGATAGAGGGCATAGGTTGATTTTGTTGGGAAGGGAGGATACTCAAGGGATGAAATTATGAGGTGAGAGAGGAAAGTGGCAAGAGGAGATGGGGAGAGACAGGGTAGGGTAAACTATCTCATGTAGAAGAAGCAAGGGGAAGAGGTTGCAAGGGAAGGGGAGAATAGGAAGGCAAAAAAGGCAAAACCTCATTCTCATTGAATTTGGTTCAGGGAGAGAATGACACACATACTAAATGGGATATCTCAACCTGCAGCAGAATAGGGGGAAGGGGGATGAGAGGAGGGATGATGGATGGGAGGACATCCTTGGGGGGAGGGGAGGTTGGAAGTACCCACTATAGAAGAGGGACAGGATCATGTAGGGAATGGACCAGGTCGGGGGTGGGATGAGTGGGAGGGAATTATAAGCAGCCTTGTACAATATATATACTATGATAATGTTTTGCATAGCTAGACATGTACAACATATACTGAATTACTTATCTCCCCAGAGGGAATGGGTAACAAGGGAGGAAGGAAATGGATCTGAAATTCAAGGTCTTAACACTAAATGTTTCAAATATATATAAATACTATTATTAATACTCTTTTGCTTATAATTGGGAGATAAGATGTGCAGGCATTGGGACACAAGATTCACCTTCCTCTAATGGAAAAGTCGAAGGGGCTATGGGAGAAGGTATGGGAGAGAGCAGATTGGAGGAAGCGATATCTTGTGGGACTGCTATTCTGGGAGGTTGGGTAGGGGAATAACGGGGGGAAAATGATTGTAACTCAAAATCTGGCAGAAATGAATGATGTAATACAGAAGTTAATAAAGCATTTGTTTAAAAAAAATTTTAAAGAAAATCTCAATAGAATCCTTGTAGTAAAATATTTTTAAATATTTTGAGAAACTGTTTTAGTTCATTATGTTTTTACATTTTGGCAACTAGGTGGTGTAAGAGTGTTGGGCCTGGAGTTAGGAAGAGGTGATTTTAAACCAAGCCTAAGATACTTAACTAGCTGTGGAACCCCTATCTGCCTCAGTTTTCCCAACTGAAAAATGGGGATAATAATAGCATCTACCTTGAAGAGTGGTTATTAGGATGAAATGAGATCACATTTGTAAAGTGCTTTACACAGGGCCTGGCACATAGTAATAATAAATGCTTGTTTCCCACTTAGTCATTGCACCCTGCCCCCCCACCTCACTCCTTACAATTCAGGAGTTTAAGCATTTATTTTTTTAAGATGCTGCTTTGCTTGTAAATAGCTGATCTACAGTATCAGTCTTTAAAGTTTGGTACTGACATACACTACTACCAAGATTACTAAAATTAAGTCAAAATGAAGACAGCTAACATTATGTTTGCATTTAATTTGGGATTTTGTATTCAAAATAGATTGTGGATATTTGTTTAATAATCAGAACCTTGGTTACCTATTTGCTTTCCTATTCCAATTGTCCATAATATTTCAAGGGTCTGTGATTTCATCCATGTAGTTATTGCCTCCAGCAAAGTCGTTCTCGTTCAGAACGTCTCTATGACTTTGGAGATGGTCTCTGAGAATTGGCACAAATTCATCAGCCTATGATGAACCTCTCTCTCTGCTTAGTCTTAGTTCCTTAGAACTGAGAGACAGTCTATCATTGGATCTATAATGGTCCTTCCCCATCTTTGGAACCTGCCAGAGCTTCTATCTTGCTGGTATGACTTTTCTCAGTTAGCCCAGGTTTCACCCTTAAGTTACTATGAGGCATTAGAACAAGAATAACCAAAAATTTAATACAAACAATAAAAGTGCAACTGTTCTTGCCCTGCCTGCACAGAACTTAAGATTTTACTGGGGGAAGTAACATATATAAAGAAATTTAAGTGCAAAATAGATAAATTCTGTGTAAACAAACTGACAATTAACTGACAGTATATGTTATTGCTTTCAATGTAATATGATAACAAATTACTTATTTTGCAACTCTAGAACAAAAAGCAATCAACTTTTCATTCATGAAAGGGGCACATTGAGGTTGCTTAACTTTGATAGTTTTGAGGTCTAATTCTTCTATTTCTTCCTGTAATTCAATTAGCTTTTCCTTTAAGTACTCTTAGATGCTATGCCATTCAGTACATAATATATTAAGTACTGATATTACTTCACTGTTTCTGGGTGCCTTTAATTATGACACCATTTCCTCACTTAACTCTTTTAACCATGTATATTTTTACTGTTATCTTGTCTGATGATGTCAAACCTGCTTTTTGGAATTCCCCTAAGGCATAAAAAGTTCTGTTCCGGCACCTCATTTAATGCTGTATGAATCTTTATATTTTAACTCTTTCTTGTAAACAACATATTCTTGGATTCTACTGTCTAATTCATTCTGCTACCTTTATCTGTTTAGTTGATGAGTTTATTCCACTTACATTCTTTGTTGTGATCATTAATTTCCCTCTATATCCTCATACACTTTCTCCTCCCATATTTTTCAGAAAGAAGGTGAGGAGGAAAAAAGAAGAGGAAGGGAGGCAACTCAGTCTACAACAGTTATACATAACAGAAGTGGTCTGATTCTACTTGTCGCTTCACTTAGTCCTTTCCCCCGTTTTCGATCCCATTTGTGCTCCACTTTCCAAAGGTGACTATCCTCTCCCTGGCTCTACTTTCCTTCACAAACTCATCTCTCCCCATGTTAGCTGAACTTAATTATTTATGAAGACAGGATTGTAGGTTTAGAAATGGACCCCCTACAAATGAGGAAACTGAGGCACAGAGAGAGGTTAAGTGACTTGACCACCAAGTAAGTATTTGGGGTAAGATTTGAACCTGGATCTTCCTAGACTTCAAGTGTAGTCCTCTGTCCACTACTCTATGATGCTTCTCTTCCTACACCAAACTATGGGCATGTGTGTGTTCAATACCACTTTGTCTGGTTAAGATAACAGGATCTTGAGACGCAGCTTCTCCAAAGCTTTCCTGCACATACGCATGTTCTAGCACATCCCATTTTTGGCAAACATTAAGCTTCCTCCTCATTACTTTCTTTCCCTAACTACATTCCTTCATTTCACTCTCTTTTTTCCTCCCTCCCTTAAAACCAACAACACAATAAAAAACACTCTTAAACCTTGTGTTTGTCTTTCTTAGATCCTTCTTGGACTCTTAAAGAAAGTGGGATTCTGATTCACTGACTCTTTTCACCTACTGGCATGTAAGCATTTCAATATTATTTAGCAGCTTCCAATTGATCAAGTTTATTTACCTTCCTAGATTTCTCTAGTCTCCTGTGTTTGCATTTCAGTGATTTTACCCAATTCTCCTCTTTTATCAGAAATGTTTGAAAGTCTTCTATTTCATTAAAGATCTATTTTCTCCCCTTGTAGAATCATATTCAGTTTTGTCACGTTGCATTATTTTGAGTTTTAAGTTGCTATTTTTTGCTTTTTGATGTACTATATTCCAAGATTTTCTCTCATTTAAAGGAGGTGCAGAATAGTCACCTGGGAGAAGATTTATAAAAATTCCATTCATTATAGTTTCCACAAATCTTTTTAAATAAGTAAACAAACATCACTACTACAATTACAAAGTCCTTTTGTTAATTTCTTAGAACACTTCTTTATGCTACATTCAGTATTCCTTCATGGGAAAAAATGCTGAATAAAAATAACTGTTTAAAAGGCTTCCACAGTTTTTCAGGTGAATTTCTTCATTTTTTTTCTTTTATGTCAAAGGATTGAGGTCTTATATTAATCTGGTACTTCCGTCCCCATTCTTGTCATATAAAATGCCAACACTAAAAAGACAAGTGAAATAACTGCACACCGCACCACTCCCCACCCCCTTTGATTCTATATTCTTTTTTTTTTTTTAAGAGAAGAACTAAATAACACAAGATTCAGAATTTTGGAGTGATTGTTTTGCTGCTCTTCATTTGACTTTTTGCCTGGCTGCCTGTACATTGATATGGAAGGAGTCGCCGCTGCCACAGTCCTTTAATGCTAGAAAAACCATGACTGTTGGTTGGGCATACATAAAACTCCTGTAAGGTTAATGACAGCAGTGTCAGGTTAATGACAGCAGCTTGTTCAAAAGAGAAGGCCTGGTCTGGACTGGACGAGCTGCTTCATGATCTTGGGTGGTTCTGATCATTGCTTCTTGGTATCTGAGCTTTTGCATTCTGGCTGTATTTTTTTTTTTTTACTTGGAAACTTTGGATTTGGGGTATAACATTCATGGCTGCTTTCAATTTGGGATTTAACCAAGGGTTGATTTTGTCCTCTCCTGTGGCCTGGACAGTTGGGTGCTGGAGATGATACTGATCTCAGTTCTCTTGCAGGGACCCACAGCATGTGCTTCAGATTGTTGAACTGGCCCTATCTACTGATGTCCCTCTGAGTGCTACAAGGCATGAATTGTTCTGTCTCCCTGGCCAGTGCTGACTCTCTCCCCAGGTACTCCTCCAACAGGCATTAGTCCCTCCAATTACTGAATACTGGTTTCAGCCTCCCCTGACTCTGCCTGGTTTCCACTCCTCATATAACCCGTAAGATCAAGTCTAGATTAATCCTGCTGGCACATCTCAGCTCAGAAAACTTGCAGACTTCTGCCCTGTAAGAATGGATCCTGTGCATTCTGAGCACCTGCAGGTTTCTGGTCATTTACCAGGACTAACACTGGCTTCTGACTCCCCTCTGGTGCCCCTTCTCCGAGTGCCCTAGGTCTTCTGGTTGGAGGACCTCACTGCAGCTTCTCTTTGGTGTTAACCAATGCCTTCCAAGGTACTCTTTCAGACATGGATGGAGGGGAGGCAAGCTCCCCTGTAACCTCTTAGACTCAAGAGTCAAGCTTTGTCTGTGGCTCAAAATGTTGCTTTGCTACTTCAATACGTAGCTCACCATATGGGGTATAACCCTCACAGGTACTTGTCTCACTTTCAGAAAGTTTGTTTCTTTATAGAAATTTGACTCTTCAGTCAACACTTTGCCAGTTCATCTGAACAAATGAAATCTATGATCTCAACATTCGAAGGTTCTGTGTGACAAGACGAGTACTTTATAAAATGTGTGTATCACCATCCTTTATCTTCTTTAAATGTTTATTACCAGCTAAAATTGTATGTTTTCCAGCTTATTTCTTCTCCATAAGCATCAATGTATACTAGAAAAAAAGTCCTGAACTTGGATTCAGAAAGACTAAGGGGTTCAAATTGTACCTCAGGAATTTAATAGCTGGATAATCCTGTAGGGGTGTCATTTAAGCTGTCAGCCTCAGTTTCTTTTTCTGTAGCACTTACCTCACAAGGTTCTTCTGAAGATCAAGTGAGAAAGTATATCTAAGATATTCTGTAAGCTTTCAAGCAACCTGCAACTATCAGTTGTTATTGCTATTTTCTTTTTGGACCAGACCTGGGATTTCATTGGTATAAGGAATGTCCTATGAGAAACTCCCTCTCCCAAAGCAGATCAGCACCTACTCTGCCACTGACACCTGTAGCAAGTTGCAAGAGTCAATGAGGTGTTACTTGCCTAAGGTCACACAGCCAGTATAAAGAGGCAGATCTCCCTAACTCTAAGACTGGCTCTCTGTCTGTAACACTATACTGTCTTTAATAATAATCACCCCTAAAAGTTTCACAGAAAGGCCAGTCCCAGAGACTAGCTGGATGGCTTGAAGAGCTGTCACTACCAGGAACTACTACTTGCCTTCTCCCTTCATCCAGATTGCTGGACTGCTTTACTCGACTCAGCCTTGACAGGGCATGGTTTAAGATGGGAGCCAACAACTCCATTTCTTCAAATGAAATAGAAGACCAGCAGGCCTTACCACCTGCTCTGCCACTGCGTCCTAAGAGCCCCTAGACATTACCATCTGCCCTGCCTCTATACCCCACAGTCCTGGCCCCACACCCCAAATCTACCATCTTAACTACTTACATAATCTAAGGGCCTTTCCACCTACCCTGTGGCTGTACTTTCTTTCTAGTTTTGTTTCCCACAATTAAAGCATGAGCTTCTCATGAATAGGAACTGCATCGATTCTATTTATATCCCCAGCAGTAAACACTTAATAAATGGTTTTTCATTGTCAGTCTGACTGCTTTAAAGTGACACTTTCATTCCAAGTCTACTTCATTAAAAATGTTCTTTCTAGCATAAGAAAAGTTTTATCTGATACATGGCATATACAGAACATATCTTTAAGTTTTTTGAAGAAAGGAATGAAGCTATTCTGAAATTTGGGGGATTTGGTTTGGCTTTTTAAAGGTTTTTTTGCTTACTATCCTGACTCTATGGTAAATTATACTGTATCATCCTTTTTAAACCAAAGGTAGCATTCTATTTATAGGCCTAAACAAATTCAAATTTAGAAAAGGACAGTCTGCGTTACTTTTTTCCAAAGACAAATGGACATATAGAAAGAATAACTACAATCTTCTAAGTTTTTTTTTAAAAAGCACAAAATAAGATTTCTAAAATTTTCAACTATCATTTTCAAGTTAATCTTATTAAATGTACTTCCTTTCAGTTGAAAGGTGAAGGACTATACAAGAGCAGAAGATTGTCTGCACTGTCCAGTATAGTCACTCCTCAATGCACAATGGGGTTAGGGGATGGTAGAAGTGGATATATACTGTGAGATCCATATGCACATACCTTGGAGCCAACTATATAACGTATGCTGTATTTAATATCCATAGTGCTGACTGTTCATTAATTTTAGATGAATTTCACAGTAAGTTTTCAGTAATTACCAGCAGCTTGCATTACTAGCTCATGAGATCCCTGTACCAATTAAAAGATCCAGTTACTTAAGCAAAGCCTCTCGGATCACATCTCCTACAGAGCCATACCTATGCAGTCAAACTGCCTAAAAGGTTCTTCAGTGAAGTTTTCCACTTCAGCTGCCCTTTAAGCTTCACAATGCTTACCATCCAGCAAAAATAAAATGAAGCATCCCCTCAGCCTGACACCTTTGCAAAAATCCTACAAAGTCTGAGAAGCACATGCCCCTAGACCACAAGGCTTTTATATATATATACATTTTGCTTTTGGGGGAGCATTTGGAGTTAAGTGACTTGCCCAAAGTCACAAGGCTAGTAAGTGTTAAGTGTCTGAGGCTGGATTTGAACTCAGGTCCTCCTGACTCAAGGGCCAGTGCTCTACCTACTGCATCACCGAGCCGCCTCAAGGTTTATATTTTTTAAAAAATAATTTAAGATCTTTAAATAATAACAAAATCAACTTATAAATATTTGTTCATTAAAGGTAATTTTCTAAAGTTGTAAATAATTGTCAGTGTTATTCCTTCTCTAGGTTCACTTCAAGGGGAGGGTAGAGGAAATAGTAATTTTTAGGAATACTTTTAATAGTAGCCAAGGGCCGGGAAAGAAAATAGGTGACCATAAACAGAGAAAGGGCTAAACAAACTGTGGTCCATGAATATAACAGAATGTTACTGCGCTGTAAGAAACAATGATAAGTGATAAATAGAAGAGGAGCAAGGGAAATCTTTTATAAACTAAGGCAAAGTGAAAGAATCAAAGCCAGAAAAGAAATACCTACCACGATTATAAAAATGTGAATAGAAAAAATAACAACAAAAACAGAAACTGAGTCTTGTGAAATTACTGACTACATTTGGCCCCAGAAAGGAGAGGAGAATGCCTGTCCCTCCCTTCTCTGCAGAGGAACCACAGATGTGAAATGTTACACATGATGCTGAGCTTGTTTCTGTTTTGATTCGATTTACTGATTTTTTTCTTTTCTCCTTTGCTACTCTTTGTTCTACAGGATGGGTTAGTGGGAGAGAAAGAAAGGAGGAGCAAAAACGAAAGATCAATCATTTAAGAAAAACAACAAATGAAGTGGTAAAATAGTCCTAACACTTAAGATTATGACTACTATGTGCCCCCTTCCAAATTATATGTATCTTGACATCTCTTTTTGGCTAAAGATTAGAGCCAGAGCTGTAATTAGAAAGTTTTGTGCCTGGGAAATTCAGTAGAGCAAGGATTAAGGGGAAGGGGCATGCAGCAGCACCAAGGACAGTCCACATGTTGGTACAGTTGGGCTGAAAGAAGTGGAGATTCACGAACAAGAGATTATATAGCCTTCAGCCCTGAAAGGACTGTAGGAGTAAGATGGGATCCAAGAGAGGGGATCATAGCAATAGGACCTTATAAGTAGTGGTCTTCGGCGATCACTGCACCATGTGATGGCATGGGCTTGAAGAAGATGAGAGTGTGAAGCATGAGAGGAAAGGGCATGCCTTACCCTTACCCCTCCAAGGAAGTGAGCATCCCCAGATGCTAATACCCTGGAGCAAGGCCATGTTTGCCCCAAGCTAATTATAGCTCAGATAAGGGTTTATATTTGAATGATGTTTCCTTGTTAAATCAAGTGAATAAAGAATGTTTCCTGCCCAAACTATGACATATGATTTGATGGGGAGCCCACTGAATTAGTCCCTCAATCCCTGTACATGGGACAGATACCACAGATAGACAGGGAGCTGGACCCAGAATTAAACAGGAAGAAGAAAGTGGGATAGACTGTATTTAGGAACCCATTAAGTGTCTTCAATGATGTCTGCTGCTATAAAGCCCATCTTTTTAACACCAATATTCTCCCTATGATGCTTAACAGGTGCTAATCATGTTACATTACAATCTTCACATAATAAATTCACAAAATAAATTTTAATTGTACTTTAAGTTTTACAAAGCATTTTCCTCACAACTCCTAAGTGGTGAGGTGAATAGTTAAAAAGTATTATTCCCATTTTATGGAAAAGAAACTGACACCATCAAATCTGAAATGATTTGCCCAGGATCGCATAACTAATAAATATTGGTGCCATTTCTTGACTCCAACTCTGGTGCTCTTTCCACTGTATGATGAAACTGTTTATCCAAAGGGCAAAGGAAAGACAGTAAGTAGCCTAAAGTTAATTATCACAGAGACTTGCTCAAGAATTGAGAAGTAAAAGTCATCCCCAAGAGCCAGAAAAAGAGGTGGGCCAATCATGTGGTGATGGGTGGTAAGGGATGAGAGATGGAAGACAGGGGTTGTTGCACTGGTGTCCACAAAGTACCAAAACCAGAGGAAAGCCTCCCCAACCAGGGGAGACATGGACAACACTGGTACAGAGTGAGAAAGAAAGGATGTATAAAGTACAACCCACACCAGTAAAGGGAATGACCTTATCAGTAGTGAGTGATATTTATATTGTTCATGGTCACACACTGGAGCATCAGAAACAGGATTTGAACCCAGATTCTCTTGATTTTAAGTTCTTCAGTTTATCCACCAAGACTTTGCTTCAAAAATGTAAGTTCTTATTGGGTAAATGGATCATTGAAACTACAACTCCTATTAATCTAACTTCCAGCTCCTATGAGAGCCGACATGTAAGTGAATAATAGCACAATAACATAGAGACTATAGGGACAGAGAACTATGAACACAGAGAAATCAAAGGAAAATGAGTTAAACAAAAGAGCTAGAAGACAACAGTTTCAAAGCTGATGCCTAGCAAGAGATTATTTCATGTGGTACAGAGAGGGAAGAAGAACTAGATCAGAGGACAGTGGGATTTTCACAAAGAAATACCAAGCAGGGCTGAACTGTATGGTACCTGGTACCATAAAGGGCCTTTTTCTGAGAGACAGGAGGGGGTAGGGGGAAGGGTGCACATGAGTATGTTCCCCCACCCTGGGGGTGGAACCAAGTAGAGCTAAGAAGGGAGGTCAGACATACTGAGCTGGATGTATGTTGTATACACAATACTAGATAGCCTGGATATAGTTTATACTGCCAAATCCTACTAAAGTAAAGTAATTCTTGTTTATATTTTACAGAACAGATGAATGAGTATGTGAATATTTCAGTGACTCACTGTGGAGAAGGCATAGCACAGGCAAAACTGCAGTCTTGAGGTTAAAGTCTAATCCTCTCTGCTTCCTAGCTGGCAGCACCCAAAGTGACTGACCAATGGTGAGCTCAAGAAGCCCTGGTTTTGTTTCCCATTCAATCTCTCAGAGTGGTGAAAAGTCACCACAGAGTTTAGGGTCATTTTATGAGATATTTTTGCAGAAGGAACACAAATGGGCAGAAGAGAATGTGAAGCTATTATCTGGGAAAATACAAAGTTAGACACAATGATATCTTTGATATTTTCTAGTCTTGAAAATAAGAGAATTAGCAGAAAAATAGACAACTACTTTCTAGAGGTATCAACAAATGACTAGAACTTAATTGTTGGAGCAATGGATGAGGGAGGACTACATTTGTAAACAAAAGTGATGTAAAACAAAAGATATCAATAAAAGTAAGAAAAAGAAAAAATAAACCATCAAATAACAAAGCATATTAAAATAACAAGTGATACACTTATAAACATAGCCCTCCACCTAGCCCATCAAGGCATAAGGTAACCCTGGATTCTAGAAGACTATGTCAACAAAGCCCAAGCTCTAACAGGTTCTACTATGCCAAAAAAAAAGTTAAGAGTATGGTCCTGGCAACAGTCTGTTTTTCAAGGACCAGCCTCATTAGACACAAAGAGGCTCATCACCCATAGGCTGGCCACGTGGAAATGGATTCTTTGGCCATAGTAATCTGTGAAACAAAGAAAAAGATAAAACGGCTCTCAGTTCTGTGATTACATGGCAAAGTGATGGTGGCAAAGTCGCAGAAAGGGGATCGGAGTACAAAGCTTTAGACTGTTTATAGATATTAACTTGGATGTTGACACTATAAATATGAGATTTTTGTCTAATGATCAATAAATGGACATACTAAAGTAGAACTAAACTATGCTGATCATTATCATTATTAAACAAATTCAGAAGATAAAAGGAAGTTGATGTATGACCAGAAAAAAAGACAAAGCAAGAAAAAAGAATGACCAACAACCAGCCTACATATGCCAATGGTAACCATGCCATGTCAAGAGAATGCAAGGAAGCCCAGTGTACTGGGTAAACCCCTTGTGGTAAACTTACGGAAAGACATGAGCAAGAGCTGCAAAGGACAGGCAGTCAGGGCTGCAATCTGCATTGTTGGAAGGAATACCCACATCGATGAGATCACAGATCCAATGGAATACTGGAGTATTATGAAGATAAGTCTTTTTTCTTTTATTCCTGATCAGAAAAAGAATAGCCTAATTTAATATTTTACATTTGGAAGCCTATATTGTTTAATGCTATGCAAGAATTATTAAACTGCAAGATTAAGGCTCTTTGCAAAAATCTACTAAATATAAAATGCATTAAATTATACAGCCTTTTTTTCAAAGACATTACTATCTAAAAGAGATTTCTGGATGGAGGATAATGTAACTTAAAAGACCCATGATCAAGATGACCAGTTCAGATTTGCCTATCTGTACCAAAGGATCTGGGGTATTCTGCAGATTCAAACCACAGCCACCCTTTCTTCTCCAAGGGGGTGGGGGGGGAAGGTCATTTGGATAATTTATTGGAGTATTAATGTTTGGAAGTAATGTTTTACAAGTCTATTATCATGCTTCAAGGAATTTTGTATATAATAGTCATAATGGCTAGACCTGAAGTGTGTGTACATACACACGTACACAAACACAGATATATACATACACAGCTCAGTTGCAGTTTTTACCACCTTTAACACAGAACAAACCAAGTGTGATAGTTCATGTCTGTAATCCCAGTAACTAAGGAGACTAAGCCTGTCAAATCTATTAAACTCAGGAGTTCCAAGCTGCAGTGAGATAAGCTGTCTGGACTAAGCTTAGTATCAATATAGTGAGCCCCCAAGAGCAGAAGGCCACAGAGAAGACCTGGATCAGGCTGGAAACAAAGCAAGTCAAAGTTCTCATGCTAATCAGAGTGGGATCAGGCAGTGGGATGTAGGATAGCTTAAAAAAGATCTCTGGCATTTCAACAGGCAGGTATAATCTGCTTTACTTCTATGTATTCAAAGGCAGTTGAATGGTGCAGCAGATAGAGCACTGAGGCTGGAGTCAGGAAGATTCATCTTTGTGAGTTCAAATCCAGACTAGGGCACTTACTATTTGTGTGACCCTGGGCATTTAATTCTGTTTACCTCAGTTTCCTCACCTGTCAAATAAGATGGAGAAGGAAACGGCAAACCATTCTAGTATCTTTGTCAAGAAAACACCAAATGGGGTCACAAAATGTCAGGTGTGACTAAAAACAACAAAATGTATTCAAAATTTAAGATGGTCCTTAATATAGAACTAAGTAATGACAATTTTAATTAATTAAAAATTAATCACTTTAATTAATTAAAATTAATTAAAAACTGAAATTCTCAAACATTTTGACCTCTGCAAAAGAAGACATCTTAATCCTCCTTTCAGGTTCACTCCATCAGGTACCAACAAATCCATGAAACTTTCCTTCCTTCATCTCCCCAGCAGGAAGTAATCTCTCATTTCACTTTTCCACCTCTCCTGTGAATTCATCATACCCTGTTTTGTATTAGAGTTATTTGATCTGAGAGGCAGTGAGGAACAGTAATAGAACCCTGGACTTGGAGATCAAATTCCACCTAAGATACTCACTGGCAGCATGACACCACATGGGCAAGTCAACGTCACTTCTCTTACTATCTTGTCCCATGTACAATGGGGTACCCCTGCACAGTTGGTGAGGCTCAGATGAGATATGTCAGTCAGTCAGCAAATATTTATCAAGCTCTCACTGTGTGCCAGGCATTGTGCAAGGGATACAAAAAAAAAAGACAAAAACTGTGCTTTGTAAGTTTTTTTTTTCCAGTTAATAATATTATTTGCCTTCTTATCTCAGCCCTAATAACTAAACCAGGGGTTCTTACTCCTTTTTTGTGTCCTGAACCCCTCTGGCAGCCTGAGAAGCCTAGCCTTCTCAGAATAATGGTATTAAATGCATAAAATAAAATGCATAGGGTTATAAAGGAAACTAATTATACTGAACCGTTACCAAAATATTTTTAATAAACAAGTTCATGGAGCCCAGATTAAGAATCCTTGTCCTAGTCTAAAAGCTCCTGAGAGAAAGGATTGCATCCTCCATGCATACCCAAAAGAATGCCTAAAACATACAATAAATGTGTACTCCACTTATATTTCCCCTTCTCTGATATGAAACTGTTTTAGGCCTCAAAACACTTCTAATCCTACCTCTTACAGTGACCTTTAGGCAAGTCACTTAATCTCCTTGAACCTCAGTTTCCTCATTTGTAAAATAAGGGTGTTAGATCAGATGATGTTTGAGGCCCCATCTAGAGGGAGCCTATGATCTTTGACCTCTGAAAGACAATTAAAATTCAAGTTGGGGCTTTTTCAACAATCTCCTGAGCAGCAGGGGCTGGTGGTCAAAAAGTGTTGATCATTTTTCCCCTTAGACTTGTTGCTCTTTTCCAAGAACTTTGGACACTGGCAACAAAACCAACACATTCCAAACTGCTGGGCTCGTAATGCAGGAAAACAAGTTATTTGAATAAAAGCTTTGAACAATCATTTTTAAATAGGTAAAGGTTTAACCTTTAACAAACACACTCTGGCAAATTTTCCACAACATAGAATGTTAAGATACCCACCTACCATAAAAATTTAGTTCTAACCTAAAGGATTCAACTTTTAGAAATTACAAGTTTCCCTGTTACTTTAAAAACAACTAATCTGAAGAAATCACAACCTCTGCTTAAGCTCCTTCTACTTGCTGCATACATAAAGAAATACCATCACCTTGGGGCAGCTAGGTGGCACAGTGAATAGAGCACTGGACCTGGAGTCAGGAGGACCTGAGTTCAAATCCAGCCTCAGACACTTAACACAAAAGGCTAGCCATGTGACCTTGGGCAAAGCACTTAACCCCAACTGCCCTACCTTCCCACCTCCAAAAAGCAAAAAAAAAAAAAAACCCAAGAAAGAAAGAAACCCCATCATCTGAGGTTATAAGCTCTTATAGGATTTTATAAGCTCAGTGTAGGGTATTGATGAATTCTGGACTTGGAGTCAGGAAGATTTGAGTTCAAATCCTACCTCAGATACCAGCTGTGTAACTCTGGACGAATCAATTAAACCTCTCATGGATAAGATGAGGATGATAATTGCATCTATGTCACTGGGCTGTAGTGAGGATGAATCAATAAAAAAGCAATCAATTGCTTAATATGTGGCAAGCATTAAGCTAGACATCCAGGTAGCAAAGACAAAAATGAAACAGTCCCTGACATCAAAGAACTTTAAATCAAGGGAAACCACATGTGTAAGTAGATACAAAACATATACGAAATAAAAATAAGGTTATGGGGCAGTGGCTAGGTGGCACAGCTTGAATAGAGCACCAGCCCTGGAGTCAGGAGGACCTGGGTTCAGATCTGACCTCAGACACTTAACACAAAAACTAGCCGTGTGACCTTGGACAAGTCACTTAACTCCAATTGCCCTCCAAAAAGGGCAAAAAAATAAAAAAGGTTATGGAGTGGGTGTGGAGGGAGAAAATAGCAGCCAGCACCACCACCACCACCCCCTCCCCCATATCCCTGCTCCAAGTCAGGAAAGGTTTTAAGTAGGAGGTTACATTTGAGCAGAGTTTTAAAGGAAGTCAAGCATTTACCAGGGAGGAGGGGAAATGAAGAGAGAGTGCATTCCAAGCATGGGGCACAACCTCTGAAATGTCACAGAGACAGAAAGTGGTAGGTTATGTGTGAGGGACAACAAAAAGGCCAATTTGGCTAGATTTTCAGTAACTTATTAATGTGTAATAAATTGGAAAAGGTAGCTAGAATCCAAATGCCAAGCAGAGGATTTTGCATTACCCTTGAAGCAATAGGTGCCCTGGACATTTTTGAAGATAGGAGTGGGCATGGCCAAACCTGTGTTTTAGAGAGATGTGTGGAGGATGGACAGAATGGAAAAGGTAGACACTTGAAGCAGGGAGACCAATTAGAAGACGACTGAAGTAGTCTCTATGAGAAGTAATAAGACACAAGAGATGATACAGAGACAGAAATGGTAAGACTTGACAGTTGACTGGATATGTCTGGGGTCGGGGTTGTGGGGGGAGGAGTTCAGGAGAATGAGAAGTCAAAAATTACTAAGAATGCAAACCTGGGTGACTGGAAATATGGTGGTGGCCTTGACAGAAATAGGAATGTTGGGAAAAGACATGGATGAAAAGCTAATAAACTCTGTTTTGGAAATGTCATTTGAGTTGCATCTAGCACACCCAATTGGAAAAATCAATAGAGAGTTGGTGACAAGGAATTGGAGCTTGGGAAGGAGATTAGGGCTTAACAGATATAGAAATGAGAGTCATCTACATGGAGATGATAATTGAACCATGAGTGCTAATCTAGGACAGAACCAAAATAAATGTCAATGTTTATAAAGTGCTTTTAATACTTAAAGAGTCACACACGTGCACACACATGTACATAAACATTATATATGTAGAGATAAAAAGGACCTTGGAGATCATCCAGTCCTTTTATAAAAGAAGAAACTAAGAAACTGAGGCTCAGAGGTGAAACAACTTGCTTAAGGTCACACACATAAGGTCACACACAGTCAGAATTTGAACCTAGGTCCCAGGATTACAAATTCAGAATGCTTTCCCACTATACTACATTTCCTTTCTTTTTGTAAGACTTTAGTATATCAAGTATCAAAAACCACAAAATAAAGCTTGCGTCTGTAGCCCATTTGCCAATATAACATATTTCTCAATTACACTAAAGCCTCAAGACTTCATCTATAAAAAAAAAGCTCAGAAGCACATAATTGGTTTTCAATTCAACAACAGTTTTTAAGCTCAAATTACTTACTACAAGGCATGGGGATCTAAAAACAAATAAAACAGTCCCTGCCCCAGCAGGGTGGGGATGAACATAATATATACACAGACTAACAACTGGGAGTGGGGAGAAAGAATCAGGAAAAGGTCTGTCTGGAGGTGGCCATGGAGGTGAACTCTGGAAGAACTTAGGGCTTCTCTAATAGGAATAGGTCAGGCAAAAATTAATTCTGGGCACTAACTCTGAGAAAATGACCAAAAGTGATATCCTCCCCCTAGATGTTGTTTACAACCTGCCTCTTCTACTATACTGCACTGACCTCTACTCTCAAACTAGTTTGGGCACGAATGTCACAGAGGTCAG
Organism: Gymnobelideus leadbeateri; assembly: GCA_011680675.1. Lineage (NCBI taxonomy): Eukaryota > Metazoa > Chordata > Mammalia > Diprotodontia > Petauridae > Gymnobelideus > Gymnobelideus leadbeateri. Next base: position 1,835,842 of record WOXC01007519.1, on the reverse strand, counting down.
ACCCCTCAAGAGTCTTCTTCTGTAACTTTTGATACCACATAGGCAGTATGGGTCCAATGGGGAATTAAGTATAAAATGACACAACATTTAAATAGATTTAAATAGATTCGTCTGTGTTATTTAACTTTTTGTATTTTTTACACTTCCATGTAGGACATCCATATCAGCCCATCTATACTTTCTCATCCTGGGTGAGGTTCTTTGTTATTTTCTCCTATAAATCCTCCACAGGAAAAACGCCCAACTGGAACCCTTCCTCTAGTTCTCTTGATACTCTGTGCCCACCAATGGTCTCAAAGAGTTTAGTTTAAAAAGGCCAAGATTTCCCCCTACACCCAGGGTCATCTCCAGACATCCTGATCTATATCTGGCCACTGGACCCAGGTGACTCTGGAGGAGACAGTGAGGCTGGTGACTTTGCACAGCTCTCCCTCACTTAAATCCAATTCACTTGCATGTCATGGCATTGCCTCCCTGATGTCACAGTCTTCTTCGAGAACAAAGGACAAACAACAATCACCAACGGACTAATTCAGGCTGTTATCCCTTACTCATCCTCTCATACCTCTCTCTGGTGATAGCCCAACCTGCCACTTCTGCATAATTTTTCATCTGTAAATAAACAGTGGGCAAAGCTAACCCAACAGGAGCCTTTCCAGTACTTTTCCATATGAAATGGCTATTGAGGGCCTACTATTTGCAAGGCAGATTGCTAGGTGCCCATGAAATTCAAAGGGTATAAGACACTGTCCTTGCCTTCAAGGGTCTTATAACTTAGCAGGGGAGAATGAGTATGTGCACATAAGAATCAGAAAGCATATAAAATCATAGGCCTTACTAAGTGTTAAGTGAGTGCCATAATCCCAGAAACAAGAAGATCACAAGATTACCTAGACAGGCTAGACCTCGGGAGAAGTAGGATACAGTTTCTTCCTAAACACTGGTTCCTCTCCTACTGCCTTGACCTGCCTAGATCTCACCCATCCTGGGAAAAAATCCCTACAAACTATAGTCATGTATCTCTCCTCCCTGGTTATCTACTTTACTTCCTCTCCTCTCACCCCTCAACCCTTTAAAATTTGGCCTCTAACCTCATCACTCAACTACAACTGTTAACTCCAAAGTTACCAATGATTTCTTAACTGTAAAATATGGTGGCTTTTTTCTCAATCCTTATCATTCTTGACTTTTCTGCAGCCTCTGACACTGCTGACTGCCCTCCACTGTGGACTATCCTCTCTTCCTGGATGCTCTCTCCCTGTTTTCCTAATATTGTTCTCTCCTAGTTCTCTCCCTACCTTCTTAGCCATTTGTTCTCATTCACCTTTGTTCTCATTCCTAATCATAACTCTCTAACTTTGGGTATACACTAAGACTTTCTCCTTGGTTCTCTAATTCTCTATACATACTTGGTGTCTTCATCAGCTGTTATGGGTTTAATTATCATCTCTATGCAGGTAACTCCAAAATCAGCATGAACTGTCTTTCGTCCCTTTTTGTATCCCTCTTGCTTAGCACGGTGCCTGGCACAGAACAAGTATTTAATGAATATTTGACTGATTATCTCTCAGCACATCTAGAACTGCCTACTAGATTTTCAAACTGGATATCCCATAGGCATAACAAACTTAGTATGTCCAAAAGAGATAATTATCTTTTCTTCCAAAATACTGCCCTTCAGAACTTCCCTATTTCTGCCAAGAGCTCCACAATCCTTTCAGCCACATAGCTTCACAACTTCCGCATCATCCAAAACTCCTTATTCTCCTTCACTCCATATATCAAATAAGTTGTCAAACTTAATCATTTTCTCCATGCACAATTTCTCTTGAATTTTCCCCCTTCTCTCTATTCATACAAACCATCAATCTAGTTCAGTACCTTTTCATCTCTTACCCAGACTACTGCAATAGACCCCTAATTGGACTCCCTGTCTCAAGCAATCCATTCTCTATCCAGCTGCCAAAATGATTTTCCTAAAGGAAAAGTCTGACTGTGTCATCTTCCTATTCAAATTCCAGTGATTTCTCATGATCTTTTGGACCAAAAGGAAGGTCCTCTGGTTAGCTTTTAAAGTCCTTTAGACAACTTGGTCTCAATCTACCCTCTCTATACTTTTTTATATACAAACCCCTTTCCCATGCTCTGTGGCCATCATTTGAGAAGAGCCTACTATGTACGTACTAGGCATTGGAGATACAAAGAAAAAAGCAAAATAGTTCTTGCCCCCAAGTAGCTCACATTATAACAAGGAGACAACATGTAATTATATAAATATATAGAAGATACATACAAAGTAGATACAATGTAACCTTATGGGGAAAGGTTATAGCTGCTGGAGATTGGGCCAGGCCTCCTACAGGAGCTGGCATCTGGGTTGATCCTTGAATGAAACCAGGAATTCTAAAGGGCTAAGACAAGAGGAAGAGTATTTGGCTATGAGAGGCGGCCAATCCAAAGGCTGGAGAGTCACGTATGAGTGACAGAGATAGTCCAGTACTACAGGCCTGGTGAGTATGTAGAAGGGAGTTATATATGAGAAATAGAGGAAGGAAAATGCAAGGTCATGGATAACTTTAAATGTAAAACACAGTTTACATTTGATCCTACATGTAATAAGAGACCTCTGGAGGTTATTAAATGTTTGAGGGTAGGGAGGTGGGTAGGGTGGAGGCCCATGAGAAAAGTTGCTTTGGCAGCTTTCAGGAGGTTGGATTGTAGGAGGAAAAGATCTGAGATAGGGAAAAGAGTTAGGAGGTTGTTGGAACAGTCTAGGCCAGAACAGAAGAGAGGCTGAAGTAGAGTGGTGGCTGTTAGAAGTGGAAAGAATGAAACAAATATAAAACATGTTGTGGAAATAGAAAGATTTGACAACTGACTGGAAATATGGGTGAGAGTAAAGACAACAGAATGTCACCAAGGTTCTGCACTGTGGTGACTGGAAGGATGCTATTACCCTTGAAAGAAAGAGGGAAATTTAGAAGACAGGTTGGTTTTAGGGAAAAGACAATGAGTTTATTTTTTAATCTGTTGAGTTTGAGATGCCTATGGGACATCCAGTTTGAAATGTCCAACAAGCAGTTGGTGATGTTGGACTTTAGAGAAAGACCAGGGTTAGATAAATAAATCTAGGAGTCATCAGCATAGAAGAAAATTGAGTTCATAAGAATTGATGAAATCATCACGTGAAGGAGTGTGAAAGCAAGAGACTTTGGGTATACTTGAAATTAGCAATGGTGATATGGATGAAAAGTCCATGAAAAAAGACTGAGCAATGAAAAGACAGCTAGGAGGAAAAGCAAAAGAAAAGTGTCATGAAAACCCAGACAGGAAAAAGAATCTAGCTGAAGAGGGTGGTCAACAGTGTCAAATGCGGCAGAAAGATCAAGAAAAACAAGAAGAAAAGGTTATCACATTTGACAATGAAGAAACGAGTGATGACTTTAGAAAGAATAGTTTCAGTTGAGTAATGAAGTTGGAAGCCAGACTGTACTGGGTTTGTGTGTCAGAGGACAGAAAGTGGTACACAGGTAGGCAGTATAGACAGGTTTGTTGAGTTTTGGTTGAAAAGAACAAGAGAGCTACAGGATGATAGCTAACAAAAATGTTAACATCTAATGAGGGTTCTTTACGAACAGAATAGGGGAAGGAGGATGGAGAAAAAGCACAAAGAATGAGGGAGAGAGGGAGGAAAAGAGAGAGACAGAAAGATGGTATTAGAAGTGATCTGCCAGAGAAGAAAAGAGGGAACACGATCCAGGAAGGGTCTATGTAGTGAGCTGGCCTTGGCAAGAAGGTCCACCTCTTTATCAAAGCTTGAGGAAAGGAGAAAGTCAACAAGCAAAGGGGAACAAGGCAAATGTGGCCTTGATTTTCTGTGTAAAGTATGATGAGAAGCCCTCAGATGAGAGGGTGGGAAAGAAATGCTGTGGGAGGTTGAGGGAAGGAAGTTTGTAATAGCTGCCATGGTAAGTAAACTAGAGAGTCAATTAAGGAGGAACAGCAGGACTGCCTCACTATAGTGAGGACCCAGGTGAGATTAGGAAACAAAAATGTACAATGGACTGGGTCAGCACAGTTATATGACCTCACTTCTTCTATTCAGCAGCACATTAGTAGAGGGGCATGAGATAAATGGTGGAAGTAATCCACAGTTGGGTTTGGGAAGGCGTGAGGGTTGGTAGGACAAAGGAGCAAGGGCTTAGAGACCAGAGGACAGAGAGATGTGAATTGAAAAGTGGTCCCTAAAATTTGGGGGTCAGATCCCCTGTTAGTAAAATATTCTGAACACTCCTCCCAAATATGTGGATATTTACTTATACACTATATATGTATGTACTACCATAATAATAATTATGTACATTATGAAATAAAAATGAAATAAAGAAGTTTTTTAAACTTTACTTATTAATGGTACCATAAAGTTTCTTTGTTCTTCAAAGCAATGTGATTGAGTACACTTCATTAGTTTTTTTCTTAAATGTATGTATGTCCTAGAAGACAGGTCTTATAAATGATAATTATTCAGTTAATTTTGTGAATGCAGCCAGCCAAGCAGATAAATTTCTTTTAAGGTTTTGTTGTTGAGAGATACACAATACAACAATTAAATAATGATTCATAGTAGGCAATGAAATTAATAGCTTTGCAACGAGGAATCACAAGCTAAAGTAAACTATCTGGTTTTAATTCTGCAGAAAATGTTCAGTATAAGTCTCTTTCTCTTTCATTATGTAGTTTTGCTTAAAGAATATTCTCTCTTAATTTCCTATTCACATGTGGATATTAGTTGTCTTTTTATGAGTGAGGAACTAGCAGGAAGGCAGCTTAGTTAGAGCATGGCAGGCAAGTAGGAGAATAATGTATTAAGTCTGGAAAGGTTGACTGGGGATGGATTGTAAAAGGCTATAAATGGCAAATAGAGGAGTTAGTATATGATCCTAGAGTGAACAAGGGACCCACTGATACTTACTGAGCAGGAGAGTCAGAGTTGCTCTCTGAGGAAGTCACTTTGGCAGGTGTGTAGAGGATGGACTGAGATAGAGATATTAGGCAAGCAAAGATGAGGGTCTGAACTGTGTACAAGAAGAGGCCAGAGATCCTAGAAAGGTAGAAACAATAAGATCTGGAAGCTGCTTGGATAAATAGGCAGTGTAAATGAAAAGTTGGAAGCCCCAAGGTTGTGAACCTGGGGAACTAAAAGGATGGTGGTGCCCTCTGTTCAGAAGAGGGACAGTGGGTCTATACATTGTAATACAACAAAATATGCAACCTATCCAGTGTGACTCACTTCATCCCATCCAAAATGAAGGAAGGAGGGAGCAGTGCCTGCTGCAGGAAGGAGGTAGGTATACTGTAGAGTGAAGAGATGAGACAGACCAAAGGGACCCAGTGGTGCAGTGCAGTCACTCTTAAGAGCACCCAAGTCGGAATTCATAACTGCCCTGCAGGGGTGTTTGTCCTTTACAGTGCCTAGCTCAGAGTGAGTTCCACATAAATACTTGTTGACTTTATTACATCTCTTCCCTTGGATACCACTGCAATGCCTAAAGCTAATTGAATTTTGAGATCTCCTCATTCTCAAATCCCAAATCACCACCACTCCCCAAATTTCATATCATAGTCAATGTCAGTTTTTCTGGACATGAGACTCACAACAAGAGACACTATAACTCCTCGATTTCTATTTCACAGCTACCAACTTAATCCAACTACATTAGGGATTCTTAAAAGCTGGGGTCTGTAAACCTTTTAAAATTATATATATATATATATATATATATATATATATATATATCTATGTGTGTGTATATGTATGTATGTGTATATGTATACATATACACACATATACATATGTATATATAAAGAGAGTTTATTTCTGTATAATTGATCTTTGTAATCCTATGTATTTTATATTACACTTTTTAAAAAATGTTATCCTGAGAAGGGATCCATCAGCTTCCCCAGACTCCTGCCTAATAGGTTCTATGGTTCAAAAGGTAAGCATCCCCAGTCTAGATCCTTTTTCCTTCACTCCTGAATGACTGTAGCTGCCCCAATCTTTCCCCCATAACAACCCATCAAACATATAACTGCCAAAATAAAATGCCCACTATCATCATTTTACTCCCCTATTTGAGAAAGAAAATTCTTTAGAATTTTATGACTGGAAGAGACCTCCCAAAATCATCTCATCCAATCTTTCACCCAATCTAAAAATCCTTTCTAGAGTAACTCCTGGACAATTCAATTCCTTCTCAGATACCTCCAGTGAAAGGAAGTTACCTCATGGGGTAACTTTCTTCAACTGCTGCACAGTTAACTCTAAGTATAGTCCATATTTGATGGGCTGGTTAGATAACTCACATTGATTTTCTATCAACCTTGTGAGGTAGGTAGTGCCTCACAGTATTCCTGTATCCATATAATGGATGAAGTAGCCCAGAAAGGTTAACTACCTCCCCTAGGGATCCTACAGATAGCAAATACAAGAACTAAGATTCAAACCTGGGTGTCCATCCTAATTAAAAATTCAGTGCTTTTTCCACTACACCACAGTGCCTCTCATTTAAGAAAGCTCTTTCTTATACTAAGTCAAAATCTGTTTCCCTATAGCTCTTCCTGGGCACCTAGGTGGCACAGTGGATAGAATGCTGGGCCTTGAGTCAGGAAGAACCATCTTCACGAGTTCAAATTCTGCCTCAAACACTTACTAGCAGCTATATGACCCTGGACAAATCACTTAACCCTGTTTGCCTCAGTTTCTTCATCAGTAAAAGGAGCTGGAGAAGGAAATGGCAAACCACTCCTGTATCTTTGCCAAGAAAACCCCAAATAGGGTCACAAAGAATCAGACATGACTGAAACAAATGAACAACAATATAGCTCTTTCACCATTGGTTCTAGATTCAGCAGATCTAAATTGGTGTAGTTATCTCAGGCAGGAAAGGAAATATACTGTGCAGTTGACACAAGGGGTTGCTTTGGGGTCAATATTTTATTGGATCATTAGATATAGTAGGAATCTTTAGATTCCCTCAAAGCTATGAGAAACTGTCAGCTTCCATACCTCTTTCCCAGTGCACTTGGAAACTTCTGGGAAAGCTGCTTTTATTTACTTTTCTGAAGAACTGAATAAATAACCCCCTACCCTTTGCAGCAGATGACTAAAGGTGTAAAACAAGACACATACACTATGAGACACAGTCAAAGCATTAGCCAGTTTTGCTGAAGTCTACTTTTTCTCTCTTTCAATCTTTGTTACAAAGGATACTTTGCAGGTTAGGGGATAGAGAGGAATATATTTTGAAATGAATGCAATGTTAAAACAAAAAATGCTACTAAAAAATAAGAGCATTAAAAAAAATACAAAGTTTAAAAAAATTGTAGCCTTACCCATCTCTAAGTGCTGAGCTCCCAAAGAGTAATAGGTATTATTATTACATAAGCAACATCTCATAATATTCTACTCCCTAATAGCTTAGTGGTCAACCTAAATGCTCCAGTTTAGCATTCATGGCTCTCTTTACCTCAACTTTGTTTCCCACGACCCTTCTAATCTGGCCAAGCTAATACAGTTATCCCTTCCACATTGAGGGAACTAGGAGTATGGCATCCCTGAGATCTAGAAAATCTGTGTAAATTTTTTTGGCCTTCCCTTTGTACCAGAGAAGAAGTCTGATTTTTTTTTCTTTTATGGGGTATTTATAGTACTAAAAGATAAAACATGTTAATATTACGTAAGATCGTACATTTATTTTATGCATTTCTGAGTTTCTAAACTTTTCCTGTGTCATCTGCTAGCTTTCACTATCATCTATGGCTTCCACAAAAATCCCCCTAAAATTCCCACTTAATTTCTTGTGCCAATCCAAGATATCTCTAAACTGTGATGGGGAAAGTGGAGATGTGGAAGGGATAACTGGATTTACAAACTGCTTCTACCTCCCTGACTCTGCACATTCATTCTCTCCTGTAGGAATGCCACCCTCTACCAATCATAGGCCTTAGCATTTTGAAAATCCCATTCAACTTAACCATCTCCAAGATCCTCTCTAGCTATTCTCTCCTCTAAGTGAACTGACTTTGCCTTCCCCTCTCCTAAGACATTCTCAGTTTCTCCTATGCCTGAGTTACATTTCATTTGTAGTCTAAGTATATTCTCTTATTTGGTGTTATGTTAAATTATTTGCAGAGGCAAAGTAGCAGGGTGGATAGAGGGGGAGAGGAGCCTAGGTCACTACAGCTGGGTTCATATCTCACTTCTAACATGAGCTGTGTGGCACTAGAAAAGTCACTTACCCTCTGCAGTATCTACTTCATGTGTCTGGGAGGATCAGATGAGACAATATATGTAAAGCACTATACAAATGTCAACTGCTATTGACAGTTTGAGGAAAGTACACAGATGATATGTTCTATGTTCCCTAAGGGCAGCAGACTCTATGGTACAATCTCATTTATCCATCCTATACTGAGTTCTGTATAGTAGGTGCCCAATAAATTTAACAGACTGACTGAAAAGACTGTAACTTTAAAAGTATGATGATTTTATAGGTTAAAGATCACTTTGTATAAGTATCATACAAGACAACTGGCTTAACAAGGAATATAAAAAAAGTCAGATTCAAGGTTATAACTCTCAACACCAGTCCTGTAATAATCCAGAATATTTTTAATCCAAGTGTTCTTCCTCTCAATAGCTCTATATGAGATTTCACTGTTGGGTGATAAAATTTTAAACACTGACAAATCCACCAACAGTATTCTAAAAAATCAAGAAACCATAACAGAGACATTGTCCAGGCTTACTCACCTTCAACAAACACTGTAAAAATCAGTTTTAACTACAATATCTTTCTGGGTTCATAAAACCTCCCACAGGCTTGTCTATGAATCACCAAAGGTCTGAATTAAATCATTTTTCCTACTAAATTATTTTTCCCTGTAAGGTAGGGTTATTCCTCTGTGAAAGTCTCTCAAAATTCTCAGTAGGATATTAAAAGCTAAGGGCACACAAAGAATTGGGAACTTGCTCTAATAACTCAATTCAAGATTTATTAAGTACTAAATGCAAGGAGGCACTATGCTAGAAAAAACAAAAACGAAACAATCTATTCCCTAAGGGCCCTTACATCTCAATGGAGACTACTTGCATTGCCCTCCCAGTCTGAAAACAGGTTCAAACTTTGCCTCTTATAACAAAGTTCTGAACCATACTTAAGCCAGGCTGGGAAAACCCAGGAGTTTACAAGGTCAATGTGAGTTAGCTATGAGACATGGTAGCCACTATGGCTAATCTTAGCCCACATAAGCTGAAGTAGAGTGTAAAAACAAGTGAAGTGCCAGACAGATCTGCTGCACACTGGCTCTGGGCTGGCATCAGTTGCATCACTGTGGCCCGTTCTTGGCACCACAGGTTTAGATGGAGACTGCTAAGGCCTTTTCCAGCTCATCTCATCCAGACTCCCTTTTAAGAACTATAACCAAAAATATTTTAAATTTAAATTTCAAAAAAGAAAGAAATATAACAATCTCTGCTTCTGCAGAGGACGTGTGGACCCAGGTGGTGAGAAGACTCAAAATCATGTCAGAAAAAGATGGATGAAAGAATTAGGGGATGTTTAATCTGAAGAAGAACAGATTTAGGAAGAGCATGAAGGTTGGACTTGTTTTGCTTTGACTTCAAAAAACAGAACCATGAACAATGGGTGGAAGTAAGTTGTTACAGCGAGGCAGATTTTTTGTTAGGAAACACTTCCCAACAAAGTTGTCACGAGAGGTAATGGGTTCTCCATCTGAAAGTCTCCAGAGTTGCTTGAATACTTACCAGGGAAGAAATTCTTCCTCAGGTATAAGTCAGAGGTGTAACTGGGAAATATTCAACAAAATAAATAAAAATATAGCAAAACATATTGCTAATGTATGGTTTTCTAAGTCAACATATGGCCCCGGGGATCCTTTTGTATAATTTGTTTCTACTTGGCCTGACTGCTGAGGTCCCTTCCAAAAGTGAAATTCTATATATTCTACTGTAGTAACTATGTGATATGGTGGATAGAACCTGCCTCAGGGGTCAGAAAGATCTGGCTTCAAATGCCACCTCTGGGATACTGAGCAACTCACTTCACCTCTACCTCAGTTTCGTCATATATAAAATGGGGCTAATAATAGCATCTATCTCCCAGGGTTCTTGTGAAAATCAGATGAGATAATATTTATAAGGCATTTACATATAATAAGTACCATAGATGGGGTGGCTAGGTGGTGCAGTGAATAGAGCACCGGCCCTGGAGTTAGGAGGACCTCAGTTCAAATCCAGCCTCAGACACTTAACACAAAAATTAGCTGTGTGACCTTGGGCAAGTCACTTAGCTCCATCTGCCCTACCTTCTCCCCTCTAAAAAGCAAGAAAAAAAGTACCATAGAAATGTTAGTTATTATTATTATTTAAATGGTCCTAGCAGGCAAAGTTGGTTCTACATGATTTTCTTTGTAGAATTTGATAGATACCCTTTGAGAATAATGATGAGGAAGGCATCCCTAAGGGAAGATACTTTGTTCTTCTGTCTTCTTACTTAAATTCAACTAAATAAATTACATTTGACATATTAATAATCTGCATTTTCTTTCAAGTGTTGAGTCTGGTTTCATAATTACTTTATACATGGAATGGTTAAAAATCTTTGATTAAAAAAAAAGGTTAATGTCACTCATCCTGTGTCATGCCACTACTCTTAATACAGTCTCTATGATAATAATAAAGTTATTACTTTGAACACAAGGACTTAAAACATTCCACTTCAAATACAAAATGTACAAATAAACTTTAGAGATATTGCCTCAAACTCCATTAGGCACCAGAAAGGATTTCTAATAAAAGAGAAAAGCAGGCAAGTGTATACCCATTCTAAATGGTAAGTGGGTACTAGAACTCAGTATAATATGATTCTCAGTTAAGATTCTAAAATTATTTACAAGAGCACTTCAAGGTATAAGTTTTAATCTCAAGTCCTCTACAATCTTATAACTTAAGAGAATTCTCTCCCTAAGTTTTCCTCAACTATTAGAATAACTCATATAGAGAACTTCTCTAAGTGGTAAGATATTCTTAGTGTAATGCTGATCCATCCAGAACAAGTGTCCCTGGTTAATTCTCCTGAGCAAATGTACCTAGATATAATGCAAGATCAATCTAGTTTCTATACAGCCTGCAACCATGGATAAAATGTCGAGATTAAGGGTTTGGGAAGTATGGTTTACCAGACACCTCCCCACCCCTAGCCAAGAGCTAAAACCCATCAGTAGAATTCTGCTCATCATACTAAGTCAAAGACTTGGCTTATTGGCTAGTCAATGCATCTCTTCCTAGGTGGCACAGTGGATAAAGTGCTGGGCCTGGAGTCAGGAAGAGATGAGTTCAAATCTGGCCTCAGAGGCTTACTAGCTGTTTGACAATGGACAAATCACTTAACTGTTGTTTACCTCAGTTTCCTCATCTGTAAAATGGGGATAATAACAGCCTCTACCACCCAGGGTTATTGTGAATACTAAACAACTGTGCAGAATTTAGCACAGTGCTTAACACATAGTAGGTACTATATAAATATTAACTATTGTTATTATTATTGCTAACCCTTTTCCCAGGTTGTCCCCCAAGCTTGGAATGTATCTCTTCTATACCTCCACCTCTTAGAATCTCTAGCTTACTTCAAAATGCAACTCAGGTGCCACCTACTCCATGATACCTTTCCTGATGCAGGCCTCTCCCAATTGTCTCTGCCTTCTCAAAATTCGAGGGCTTCATATTAGAGTTTTGGGTTATTTACGGGTTAGTCATTGATAACTATATGGGAAATTTTGGAGATTTGCAGCTTACTGTGGAAAACTGCAGATAACACATACATGTAAAGAAAACTTTAAAAAAATTAGTAACTCATAAATACATAAATATTGTATGCTGTTAATATATTTTATCATTTACTACAAATTTATTGTAAACAGTTAAATTTTGCTAAAAGTTTTGGTGCACTAAAGAACTATGAGATAAGCACTCTTTGGGAACACCTCCTCTTTGTGTCTCTACCATTGAGACTCAGTCATGTGATTTTTTTTTCCCATGGTGATCATTGTATCTTGAGCTTTTTGTAAGAGAATGAAATCCATTAAATAGTTGCTGCAGCTTTACTGCAAAGTCTCTGCATGGTGTGTGAGATACTAATTTCTTTCACAAAATTGCAACTTTTTAGGCTCAGTGTGTTGTTTTGTATGTTAAATCAATATGATCAGTTTTGGAAGCAGCTAGGTGGTGCAGTGAATAGAGCACCAGCCCTGGAGTCAGGAGGACCTGAGTTCAAATCCAACCTTAGACACCTGACACTTACTAGCTGTGTGACTTTAGGCAAGTCACTTAACCCAACTGCCCTCCAAAACGCCAAAAAAAATAAAAGATCAATTTTGATCAGCTCTTAAGTTTATAATACAGTACTGCTTATTAGTGTCTATCTTGTAATATACTAAAAGTTTAAGACTTATTCATTCAAATTCTTGACTATCCACATATCATTCGCTTTTTAAATAATGCAGAGTTGATTTTCATCAATCTAAGTTTAAGATTGTACATTAATATCTGTTACTTTTCTTCTTATTAGATTCTCTTTTTTTCCTAGTCATTTGAGCTCTTTTTATATTATGACAGCTAGCACGAAAGGAGAAGAGTAACTTTCTCCATTAGAGGATTTTGTGTTTATTCTTAGCTTTGAATCAGAAAACAATCAAAACAGTTTGTGATGCTAAGAATAAAAAAGCCAGAATTAACCATGTACATATATATATGTACACATGTATGTATGTGTATAAATTATGTGTACGTGTATATATGTGTATGTATATATGAATATATATGTGTGTATATCTATCAAAGATCAATTAAATTAATTTCAGAATTAAGGGTCACTCTAATAAGTAAGTATGTATTTTTTCCCCTCTGGTTACATGTTTTATTAGTATTATTTAAAATAATCAACAGAAATAGCAATTGAAAACACAAACTATTCAATCTTAGAAATGGATGAGAGCTTTTTCCTCATAATTTTTAGCACTGAAGCAAATTTTATATAGTAGCCAATTGTTATGAAGAAACAGGCCAATTATTCAAGCTTCTATATATTAAAGGCTATTAAAAATTCTGTAATGACCTTAAAAAAATAAATATGATCAGAATTATTCAAAATAAAAGTTTGGGATGGGGCCTAGAGTTATTCATGGTTTTTCACGTTCATGGGGGCCCTGGCACCCTTGAACCCCAAGAATGTTGAGGGACAACTGTATATTTTTAGATATATATGTGGATCCCTCCTGCAGAATCTAAGTCTTTTGAGGATAGTATCTGTATCCTCAGCCCTTAGCACAGTGCCTTTGCACATCTGTTTTGGTTTGGACCTGTGATTTCATTAATACAGGGAACAATCAGCAACTGTTCTACATATTATAGTCATAGAATTGTCTGGGATGCTGAGAAGTTGAACCAAATTACAGAGGACCATAAAGTCAGTTTGTGTCAGAGGTAGAATCTTCCCAACTCCAAGGTCTCTAACCCCTTCCTAACACTGCCTGGCACACAGTAGGTAATTAATTAATATTGAATTGAACAATTTTCCTGGAGCTACTTCCAGCACATAGAGCATCAGCCAGAAGCAGCCATTAAGTCAATAAGCATTTCTTAAGTGCTGAGGATACAAAGAAAAACAAAGGATAGTATTTGCTTTTAAGGAGCTCACTATGTGATGGGGGAAACAATGAAAAACCAGCTATGTACAAAGATGATATAGACAGATTAAATTGAGTAGAGTAGGGCTACAAATGAGCACCAGAAAGTAATGGAAAACCAGGGACAGGCCCAGAACAACTGGCTGGGAAACATAAACAGAAGACACCTGGGTCCATACCACTTGCTAGAATAAGGGATACGTTTTAGAAGCCGAGTCCTTGAAACCTGTGGTCCAGTTGTTTCAAGTCACATCTGACTTTCCATGACCCCATTAAGGGTTTTGTTGGCAAAGATACTGGAATAGCTTGCCATTTCCTTCTCCAGACCATTTTACAGATGAGGTCACACAGCTAATTAGTGTCTGAGGCCACATGTGAACTCAGGATGATGTCTTCCTGATTCCAGGCCCTGCACTCTATCCACTGTCTCACTAAGCTGCCCCAAGAATGGAATTGCCATTCAATAAATACTGCTGATAAACTGGATGATGGCTATAGAGGTAAAAAAAAGGGGGGAGGCGGGTTTTAAAGCAACACTACAATAAACTCCAACACACTTCGATGGATCAATGGTTAAAGGGGATAAAGAAACTATTTAAAAGCTACATAAAAAGATACCTAATAATCAGATAAATGAAAATTGTGACTGCCTGGAGATGACCTCAGAATGGCAAAAAAAATATTAAAAATGTGAGTTCCATTCTTGATAGGGCTATGAGAAAAGAGCCCTACTAATACATCATTAATAAAACTGCAGACTAGTATAAATGTTTTGGAGAAAATGTGGCAACAAGAATGAGGGCAGAATAATAAATTCCTCACAAAGCCTTCCTTTAAATAGAGGACTCACATTTTATATCAACAGCTCTGCTTGGTTTGACTAGATTTTGACTATAGGTTTGACTTGGTTTCACACATCACCCAGGATAAACTGTCACCTGCAATCTCATCACCATGTTGACTAAGTTTTTGATACTTAATACCTTCAAATCCCTCACCTTCCTCTCCTGGAGGAACTCAGGTCTTCTTGACTCCTGCTCCTCCAGCACTCTCACCACTTAACCACGATCTATTGTTTTACCTGCTGTTGAACCTCAGTAACTCACCAGGAAAGGGCATCTTCCATTAAGACTTGCATTCTAATTTAGCCTCAGACACTTACTAACTCTGTGATCCTGGGCAAGTCACTTACCCCTGTTTGCCTCAGTTTCTTCATCTGTAAAATGAGCTGGAGAAGGAAATGGTAAACCACTCTAGTATCTCTACAGAGAAAACCCCAAATGGGGTCACAAAAAGAGTCAGATACAAGTGAAAACAACTGAATAACAATTTCCTAACTCCAAACCCACACTCTATCCACTTTGTCACCTAGCTACCCTCTTCCGACCATGTAATAGACATTTAATAAATGTTTTATTGAATTTTTCCATTCCTAGGATTATATAAAAAAAGAAAAGATCCATATATACAAAAATATTCACAGTTCCATTTGTAATAGCAAAAAAAAAAGGAACAATTTATAGGCCCAACAATTGGAGAATGGCTGAATAAATTATAACAGATTAATATAATAAAATACCATAGTGTCATAAAAGGACACATGTGAGGCATACAAGAAAATATGGAAAGGCATTTATAGGAGATGATGGAGAATAAAATCAGAAAAACTAGAACTATATCCACCCTGACTACAACTCTGTGTGTGTATGTTTTTAAAGGAAAATGGATTCAAAGGTGGCAGAATTTCATAACAAGAAGTTGTTTGTTAATGTGTCTGGTTCTCCCTAGTGAAAGCCTAGTTACGCAAGGCAAGATTTTGTCCTTTATTTGGTATGTGTGCTTGGCTGTTTTTGTTGATAGTTATTTATCAGATTTACAATAAAAAATTAAAATAATCAGAAAAGTCATGTGCTAAATAAGGAGATACTTTGCAGTATTAATAGAAGCAAAGCAAGTAAGCAAAATGCATAATACAACAATTCAATGAAAGTTATTGATTTACACATTCTCTGGTGTTTTGCAAATTCATTCACAAAAATATGTAGGTATTTTACACACATAATACAACCTTGAACAGTCTCAAATTTCACATTTAACTGTGAAATGATAATGGCCATTTAGCTTCTTTTTATAACATGAGATGGTATAGTGAAGAGGGTTTTGGAATGGAAGTTAAAAAGAGCTACAAATTCTACATCTGACCCTTATGTGGCACTGAGGGAGTCATTAACCACCACTCTAAGTCCCAATTTCCTCATCTGTAAAATGGGATGATAATACCCACAGTATCCACCCTACAGAGTCGCAGTGCAATTCAAATATAAAGTGTGGTGCAAAATTTAAAGCATCATACAAATGTCAGTTATTCTTCTCAAATGAATCTGCGATCTAATCAATATGGAAGCTCCCTCCAACAAAGATTATCACAATTTATCCATACCTACCCCATCTCCTTCAACTCTAGTCCCTAAGCTTAACATAGGAAAAACAACCTGGGGGCCTTCATCAGTCTCTCCTGAACTTACATGGTTGGTTACCAGTATAACACTCTGAATGCTTACCTGTTATCCTGGGATATCCTTACCACTTCTTATCACATATTTCTTTGATACCTTTTAGTCCTGTTCTTCTTTCATGTTCCTGATTGGTTAGATGTTGTACCTGCTCAAGCCCACCATGTGCCTCTCCACTGCCCTATGATATTCATTTTTAATTCTTCAGAGATTATTATTTTCATGTCCCAATACCATATGACACCAGCATAAAATGTAGTATGGTAGTATTAAAAAGATGAAGCTTTGCATCATGTGAAGTTTGGGGCCAATTAAAGGAGCTCTGCAATTTCACTAAGACAATTTGGCCTGTCTCCCTTTTCTTGTTCAACTGGCCCAAATTAATTGTCCAGGATGCTTTTTTTCCTAGTGTTACTCTCAATGAGAAAGCCAACCGCTCATGCAGAGATGATTCTCAAAGTCTTGTATAAATGGGAAAGTAAGCATACAAGTCAGTAGCTACTGAAATTCTCTGAGTTTCGTTTTCTAGGCAGTCATAAGGTCTAAGATTTCCCCTCCCCCATGTTTTTGGTATCTGCCCCTCCTTCAAATTCTTGTATATTGAGTCCTTCATGTCCTCAAATAGTGTCATTCTAGTATAGGGCTCCTCTATATACTTTGTCCAATCAAGCTGCTTTTCCCATCTTTGCTCCCTATGGTGCCATTTCTAATTCCCCATAAGTTTACCTAGTACTGTGATCTTAGGGTTCAGGTATGCTAATTCCACTGTCCTCGATTTAGGCGGGGGAGGAATCTTGTTAAATAATTTTTACAAATCTTTTCCACTTTTTCTTCTACTTGCTGCCATCCTTCCATTTCTGTCCTTAAATGCCCTTGAAATGACACTGCTTAATCAAATGCCTTGTCAAGCTCTCTTTAAACTGGTTTTAAAGTGCTTGTCTCTGTCTTATGAGATGATACCATTCAGAGTTGTCTAGGCATCCTTCACTGTAAGACTTCCAAACAAGTTTATATTCTAAATTGGAAGTGACTTTGGTTTCTTTACTCTCTATTGGGCAAGTTAAGTCAGATCTCTGTTGATTAATAAACTCTCTAGGCTTTTGGTCTTCTTGGTGTGACAATTACTTTATATTAAGTTTCTATATAAAATTATTATAATTCGTATCAGTGTCATTTCTGTTATCTATTCCCCATTTTTGATTGTCAATGCTTGTTTAAATAGCTCAAAACTGAGTTCAATTATGCACCAAATCTTTCATTCATTATTATTCTTCTTGCTTTTTACTCACTTTAATTTTAGCTCTAACAAGTCAGTGGGCTGGTTATACAGACAGCTGATTCAAGGCTAACACCTGAATCAGTAACAAGCCTTTTCCTATCTACTACAATATAATCTATTACATTTTTTGTAATGTTATTAGGAATTTACCATGTTCAATTATTTTTTCATAGAGAAGATCTGATATAAAGGTATGAGACTTCTGTACAACCTAGAAGCCTATGGATTCTCTTTTTTTCTTCCTGAACAACACTTCTTATACATTTCTCCACATCTTCATCTCTTTCAAAGTCACCATGTAGTCACCATGTATCGGAATATATGTGGACTTAATTTGGAGGGTTTCATGGAGTTCTTAAATTTCTCTACTTTATCCTAAGCAACCAATATATATGTATAAGAGCTACAAGATGGGGGGGTGGCACTAGGTGGCACAATGAATAGAGCACCAGCCCTGGAGTCAGGAGGGCCTGAATTCAAATCCAGCCTCAGACACTTAACACTTACTAGCTATGTGACCTTGGGCAAGTCACTTAACCCCAATTGCCCCTATGAAAAGCAAAAAAAGAGCTACAATAATTTTCACAGGGGCTGTTTTGCAAATAGTTGTCATTATTAATGCAGTAGGTTTTGCCCACATATCCCATAAAATAATGTTCCTTGTTGCCTCTGGGGTATGACAAAAGCCCTTCTACCAACTCCTTTTGTGAGCAGCAATGTCCATCTTGCTTCTATTTTCTGACATAGCAAGAATGTCAGGACTACTACAATTCAATTCCTCCAGCATTATATATACATACTGGTCACTGGAACAGACTATTCCATTAAGAGAATAATAGAAGCAGTCAAATTAATGTTTATAGATAGTCTAAAGCCAATATAATATGATTTTATCACCCCCTGTTCCCTTTTCCCCTCTCTGCTACAGAAGCTGACAGGCCTGAGGGCTACTTTGTGTTCATCTGTTGCCATAGCAATCCCTCCCCCCCTCCCCAATCTCTAACTGACCAATCTACTGGTGATGTTCCATTACTAGCTGGGTTAGTCCTCAGGAAAAAAAAAAAAACCTCAGTCTGTTGCTGTGGTCATACTCAAAAGTCTTTCCAGAATAATTTGTTGGTGTTCAGTTGTGTTTGATTCTTCATGACCCCATTTGGGGTTTCCTTGGCAAAGATACTGGAGTGTTTGCCATTTCCTTCTCTAGCTCATTTTACAGATGAGGAAGCTGAGGCAAACAGGATCAAATGACTTGCCCAGAATCACATAGCAATAAGTGTCAGAGGCCGGATTTGAACTCAGGTTTTTCTGACACCTGGCCCAGTGCTCTATCCACTGGGACACTGAGCTACCCCTTCCAGAATGACAGCATAGTTTTTGAGAACTCAAAGCTACCTGGAGGGGTAAAGTGAGGCATTAGAAAAGATCTCAGCGGAAGTATTATTATTTATATTTAAATAATTATTTGAGGCTAACAGAGTTGAAACATGGAAGCAAGATAACTTCTAAAGTCTCTTTCAAGTACTAGTCAGAGTATTCATTTTCTTGGCCATTCCTTTTTATATATTAACTGTTCCTCAGCTCCTAAAGCTAAAGTTGGTTACTTGTAGGTGTAGTGGAGGGGAGGGGGGGAATGCGGGCAGAGGGAGAGGGAGAAGGAGGGGGCTGTCCCAGAATCAAAGCATTTTCAAACTGAAATAAGAGCTGGAATTGGAAAACTTTCCTATCTACCACAAAATTTTGGTAATATAACCCATTTTGAAGGAACTAATTCTACAGCTGTTTCAGTTGTTTCACACATTCACTTAAATATCCCAATTTACAGTCAGATGTATAAACTGAGGGTTATAACATAAAATTTTAAAAGGAGGAAGACTAGCTAAATAACCTCTCAGTTTCCTTCCAGCTCGAAAATTATTATTCTTTTGCCTTTTAACCACTACACTGTTCTAAAAAGTACAGAACAGAAATTCTTTGGACCCTCAATAACTCATACAGAGATACTCAAGAGAAAAGCCAGCAGTAGTAAGTAAATACTGAAGAAGATGAAATGAACAAGGGAACGAATGAGGGTCCTCACTGGCCAGGAAGAAGCAAAAGGTAAAGAACAAGACGTCTGAGATGGCTGTCTATGGCTTGGGGACTTCAGGTAGATGATAAACCCAAAAGGAAAAACATACTCAAGTTTCCCTCCATCCCCCATCTTCAAAATGTGAGCACTGTCAGACAGGTCCAGTGGTACCATCTCTCTCTTCCCACTAAGTAGCCTCTACTCTGGTCACTGCCCTCAACTCTACCCCTGCAAAGAGGTATTCTGGGTAAAGGAGGTGGGGGAGAGCAAGGGCTGGGGCAGAAGAGGGAAACCTTGTCCTGGGCAGCAAGGATGGCTCTCTGACTCATTTTTAGTCTAGGACAAAAGATGAAATACCATGATCCAGCCTTCTGGGAAGACTAAAAAATTATTACTGATAAAAACCTTAAGATTCCCTCTCATTTTTAACTCTGAGCCCCTAACCAGGAAAAGGGAGAAGGGAAGAAAATAAGTATTAATATTGCACCTACTATATATAAGGCACTGTTTAGTGTTATTTACAAATATTATCTCATTTGATCCTCCCAACAGCCCTGCAAGGTAAGTGCTATCATTATACCCATTTTACAGTTGAAGAAACTGAGGCAGAAGATAAGTGACTTGCCCAGGGCCACACAGCTAATAAGTATTTGGGGCCAGAATTCAGATCTTCCTGATTCTAGGGCTAACAATCTATCCACTGTGTCTCCAGCTGCCTCTGAGAAAGCTTAGCACCTTGAGACCAAGGGCTTGAATCCTGGTTCTTTCTATATCTCTATATACTAATACCCAAATACTGGTCCCTCCCTGCTGAAGCCCTCATATTTGTAAATAAAGTAGCACAGAACAACATTTGGATCAATTGGACTTATCTAGCCAGCAGAAGAAATCCAAACTACTTAAAGAGAAATTAGAAGAGTAACATTACCAAACAGAATAAGCTTAGGAATCAATTTGTGCCCTATGAGGAAGAAAAAGGGGAGACCATACTTCCATCTGGTACCTAGTCGACAACTACCTTTCCATTCTAACTTCTCAAAAGAGAAATAAGTGTAGTACCAGGGGTTCGCACAACCAGTTCCAGGAGCTACAGTGCCTCAACATATATACAAAAGTCCTGAAGTCACCTGGACCACTGCTTTTCTCTTGCAAAAAACCCCCCAAGACCTCCAAAAAACAAAAAAAACCTCCTGAGCCTATGGTTTCTCCTAGAGTGGGAAGAAAATGTCTGTCTGTCCAGAGTATTTCCCAGAAACCCATACCAGGATCTACCTCCAAAGCTAGCTTCATATAGGTATAAGAACAGGGCTACAGAATTTTATATTCAGTAACTGGAATAGGACCTGAAAACAACTTTGTGAGATATAGGGCAAAGGGATCTACAGGAGGAAAGGTTTGACTTTCAGCTTTTTTCTTGGGCAGCTAGATGGTAAAGCAGAAAGGGCACTGAACCTGGAATCAGGAAGACCTGAATTAAAATCTAGCCTAAGACCTTACTAGAACCTGGGCAAGTCACTTAACTGCTATCTGCCTCAGTTTCCTCCTCTCTAAAGTGGTTATAATTTTAGCACCTACCTTCCACGATTGTTAAGAGGATCAAATGATATAATATTTGTATAACCCCTTTGCAAACTTTAAAGTGCTATAGGAATGCCAGCAACTGTTGCTGTTATTGCTAGTGTTGTTATTATAACTATTCATGTAAAGTGAATGGGCTGGGAATGTTTTCTGTCTGCTTCTCCCAGAAGCCTGTGATATTAAGGAGTCTCCATTTGAACTTGAGATAATCTTTATGTAGACAGGAACCTCTGATTCTGAGGGAACGGCAGGCAGATACCATTATCCAAACTGAAGCTGACACAAATACAAACTTTCAATTTGTGTTTTTCTTCATTTCTCTTGCTTCTGCGGCACTTCCTTTTCAATATAAAACAATCCACTATAGCCAGTGGACTTATCTTTCTTCCTGGAAGTAGAGCATTGAGTATTACTGTATTTACCAGCATTAATTTTCAATTAAGAGCATAAAAACAAACAGGATAAAAGGAAGGTATCACTTTCTTTCCCAAGGATGCATCCCAATGTGTCTTCTATTCAGAGTGCTACCCTTCCCGAAGCTCCAAGAGAGAACATGGCTTAAAAAAGATCAAGCTACTCCCCCATTTAAGCTACTCACTAATTAATTAAATCTTTCTGTGAAACATATTGCTATCATCATGACTTAATTTGCATCAGTTTGTTAATGTCCACTCAGAAGGGCATCACCTTTTCCTGGAGATAAATATGCTGCTAAACTTAGCTTCCTAAGGGTCAACATGGTGAAGAAAAGAAAGCATTGGATAGTGTAAAAAACTCTGTTACTAGAGGTCAAGAAGACTGGTAGCTTATTCGATCCTCTATGTGATTTCACCTCCCACGAAGGGCACTGCTTTCTCTGAGGTACAGTGGATAGACCCCAAAAGACAGAGCACCAATTTGGCCTCAGGCACTTACTGGCTGTGTCACTCTAGGCAAGTCACTCAATTTCTCAGCCTCAGTTTTCTCATCTGTAAAATGGGGATAATAATAATAGCACCTACCTTCCTGGATTGTGAGGATCAAATGAGATTATATATGTATGTATGTATGTGTGTATGTGTGTGTGTGTGTGTATATATGTGTATATATATCACTCTGAAAACCTTAAAGCGCTATATAAATGTCAGTAATTATTATAAAAAAATAGGGAGGTTGGAATAGATAACTCCTAAGATATGTTCCCTCTGTAAAGTCTCTTTCTAGCTCTAAATGTACAAATTTATGATACTGATGATCCTCACCCTCACTGAACCCTTCCACTTATAATTTGATATGATTTATCCCTGCAGTCTTAAGTAAATCACAATCTGTCAGATTTATGGATAAGGGGAAAATTTAGGACCAAAGAAGATATAGAGAGCATTAGAAAATATAAAACAGATAATTTTCATTATATAAAATTTAAAAATTTTCGGGGGCGGCTAGGTGGCACAGTGAGTAGAGTGTTGGCCCTGGAGTCAGAAGGACCTGAGTTCCATTCTGGCCTCAGACACTTAACACACACAAACAAAAACCTAGCCGTGTGACCCTGGGCAAGTTACTTAATCCCAATTGCCCTCCAAAAAGCAAAAAAAAAAAAAATTTGCACAAACAAAACCAATGCAACCAAAATTATAAGGAAAGCAGAAAACTAGGGAGTAGGGGATTTGCAACAAATATCTCTGATAAAGGCCTCATTTCTCAAATATATAGATAACTGAGTCAAATTAATAAGAATACAAACCATTCCCCAACTGATAAATGGTCAAAGGATATGAAAAGGAAGTTTTCAGAAAAATAAACCAAAGCTATCTATAGTCATATGAAAAAATGTTCTAAATCACCGTTGATCAGAGTAATGCAAATTAAAAAACTTTTGAGGTACTACTGCACACCTGTTAGAGTGGCTAATATAACAAAAAAGGAAGATATGGGATGATGGAGGGGAAACTGGAACATTAATGCACTGCTGGTGGAGTTGTGAACTGATCCAACCATTCTGGAAAACAATTTGGACTATAAAAACTGTGTATACCCTTTTTTTTTTTTTTTTTTGCCTTTTGGAGTGGGGAAGGCAGGACAATTGGGGTTAAGTGACTTGCCCAAGATCACATGGCCAGTAAGTGTTAAGTGTCTGAGGCTGGATTTGAACTCAGGTCCTCCTGAATCCCAGGGCCAGTGCTCTATTCACTGCACCACCTAAGCACCTAGACATCTCCAGCATATACGCTTTGATCCAGCAATACTATGTCTACATCCCAAGGGCATTCGAAAAAAGGGAAGGGGATTTATTTGTACAAAAATATTTATAGCAGTTCTTTTTGTGGTGGCTAAGAATTGGACATCAAAGAGATGCACCCATCAACTGGGGAATGGCTGAACAAGTAATATTATTATACTATAAGAAACGACAAGCAGGATAATTTCAGAAAAACCTGGAGAGACTTACATGAACTGATGCACAGTGAATTGAACAGAATCAGGAGAATGTTGTACACAGAAATATTGTTAGAACAACTGTAAATGACAACTATTCTCAGCAATGCAATTATCCAAGACAATCCCAAAGGACTAATGATGAGGAATACTACCCACCTCCAAAGAAAGAATTGATGTTGATTGAATACTGACTGAAGCATGCTATTCTTCACTTTCTTTTATTTTTTCTTTTATTCGGGTCTTCTTGTATAAAATTACTAATATGGAAACGTTTTACCTAATTGCATAAGTGAACCTATATCTGACTGATTACTGTCTCAAGGAGGGAAGAGAGCAGTGAACAAGGGAAGGATAGAACTTAGAACTCAAAACTTTAATAAAAATGTCTAAAAAAACAAGCCAGAAAAGTAAATCACATTCCCCACAAATTTGAGAAATTAACTTCTGAAGAATCTAGGCAATAACAAAGAAAAAAGCACAAGGCAGTTGAGTGCTAAAAGTCATCTGATGGGTAGAAACAGCTGTTCTAACAGAGTAGGCACCCCACTACACAATCACTACTGTTGTTCAAGTACAAAAACTGCTTAGCTCAACCCTTCTCAAAGCCCTCTTTGGCTTAAATTATATGCAGAACGTCACCCCAAATGCCCGATTTTCCCCTGAGGTCATTGTCCCCCTCAATGACACTGATTTCACGCAATATATAAAGCTTCTTTTCTAATTTAACAATGTCTTTTCCTCAAATATTTTCTTTAAAGCCTTCCGGCACAATATATTAAAAATACACAATAAACTCGTTCTCTGTGCATGCTAATTCTTGTAGCCACTTGGAAAAATCCTCTCAGACTTTTCGTCCAAATTTGAACCATGTTCTAGCAAAGCACAAGCCTGTACAGACTCTACTGATAAGTGCACTCCCATGGCTTTGGGAAGGAAGAGAGGAGCCTTTGCCCTTACTATCCATGGCAGGTAACCATGACAACGGATGATGTGAGTAACCAACCTGTTTATGTACTAAATACAAAAAAAATTGCAAAAGAAATATGTAGATTATATGGAACAATTGTATACTTTCTTGAATTCTATAATCAATCCATATTTAGCAAAGTCTATTACAGTTAAGTTGGAATTCATCTATCTCTCTAGTGGTACTAAAACTGTATTTTAATTTTTAAAAGCAGTCAAGTAAGTCTCAAATAATACATCACCCTACAACAGACTGGCAGAAGGCCTTGTCCCGATATCACTTGTGAATTTCTAAGATTTTTTTGGGGGGGAGGGGGTGTTAATTTGCTTTTGCAACTAGTAATCGCCTTTTTGATGACATATGAACAAATGTAGGTTTTAAAGCCTACAAGCCCTTCCCTCCCCCCTCCCCCAGAAGAGCAAAGGGACAAGCACGAGATAAACACACACATAAAAGTAACCCCTTTTCTGCAGTCTCCCCCTGGTAGCTTAAGCCAGCTCTCCAACAGAAGCTGGCACTTTAGGCCCATTCATAAAACTCAAGGTGTTTTTCAGTAGTTTTATTCTCTGGTCCCCACACCCAGCGTCAGGCCAGCCCCGCAGACAGGCAGGCTGGAGCGCAGGAGGGCAGCGGAGGGACAGCTTAGCAGCATCTCGCGTGCAGCAGGGGTCACGGCCAGAACCGGCCAGCCCCAGGGAAGGGGGGGGGGGTCCCTCGGCGGCAGCTGCTGCAGGGGGCGGGGGAACGCGAAGCCAAACGAGTCCGGGCACCGGGGCCCCCTCCAGCTCTGGGCTGCAGTCCCACTGGCCCCGCCGCAGGAACGACCAACGGCCAAGTGCCAGGCAGCGCCGTCCCGCCCGCACCTGACGCGCGGTGGGGCCATGAACTTGGCCGGCTCCAGCTTGCCGCCCCTCGGGGCCTCGGCCCGGAGAGGAGGGAGCAGCCTTAGCGGCGGCTCCTCCTCTGCCCTGCCCCGGGGCCCCACCGGCGGGGGAAGCTCACCTGCTCCCGGGCCCGGCTCCAACCTGGCTCCAGAGTGCGCGCGCCCGCCTGCCTGCCCACCCGCCCCGCCGCCGCGGCGCGCGGGTTGCCCAGCTGTGCGGGCCCCGGCAGGGGGAAGGCGGAGAGGGCTATGAAACGGCCTCCCTCCCGCTCCAGCGGCTCACAGCTGGCGCAGGGGGATGTCCCGCCCCTATCCCCCTCCCCCCATTCCTGTGCCCGCCCTTTCTCCCGCCTCCGCCGCGCACCACCCAACTTCACTCACCTCGGCTCCGCGGCTCCCTCACTCATCGCCCGGCTGTGGTGGTTGTGCGGTGGCAGTAACCTCAGGGACTGGGCTCGGGCTCCAGCCCCCTAGACAGTCTGCGGTCCCGCCTCCCGCCCCCGGCCGCTGGCCAGCCCTAGCCCCGCCCCTCGTTTCCCAGCCCGGCCCCTCTCGGCTCAGAACGGACGCTAGTCCCGCCTTTCCCTTCTCCGCCCATCCTCTCACTGAAGACCTAGCAAGCTTCTAGCCCCGCCCTTTCCTCCAAATCCCCCCTCCCCGCTCCTGTCTCTCCAGGCCCCGCCCCACTACCAAGACTGAAGACCAACCAGAGTCCAACCTCGGAGGGGAGAGCGGGAGCCCCAGACCTGACGAATCGAACCCAACCCAGACCGATAAAGATGTAGGAGGCTAGTTCTGTCTGTTAAAGGGGCCAAGCCTCTTTAGAACGTGGGTAGAAGTTGCTGCTACTCGCTTCTCCACCTTCTGTTTGTGCCCTAGCATCCCTAGTTCAAGGGTACCCGGCGGAGCTTCACTACCCTGCTTGTTGGGCCAAAGGACATTAGAGTGGGAAGGCACTGAATGCCCTCACGCCTCCAGGGATCTGGGCTGGACTTGCATTCCTACCTGCCTCCTGTACCTGCAGCAGTCACACACCTGCTTTTTCGGTAATTAACATGCAAGAAACATCACCTCCCTGATGTCATTCAGGGTCCTCTTCGAGAATGAAGGACAACAACCTCTAGGAGGGTCCTCAGTGGCCAACCTGTGGCCGAACTACACAGGGATGCTGGAAGAGCTCTGTTGAGAACCTCCCCAGGCATCCCATTCCACTTTGGGACCGCGTTGTCAAGACCTGAAATTCGCCTTTCTGCAGTTACTGCTCTTTGTTCTGCACTCTCCGGACCAAGCAAAACAAGTCTCACCTCTCCTCATACATGATAACCCTACCAATACCAGAAGTCACCTATCAAGTCCCCTTTGTCAACCAAAACGTTCTCTCCTTCACGCTAAAAATTATCC
Organism: Gymnobelideus leadbeateri; assembly: GCA_011680675.1. Taxonomy (NCBI): domain Eukaryota; kingdom Metazoa; phylum Chordata; class Mammalia; order Diprotodontia; family Petauridae; genus Gymnobelideus; species Gymnobelideus leadbeateri. The sequence continues at coordinate 1,808,968 of WOXC01007519.1, read as the reverse complement.
CCGGTTCAACCTGTCCTCTTACAGTAAATGTTCTCCAGATTTTTTGGATCAGTCACGCCATCACTAAAAATATTTTTGAGCACATACTCCCAATATATGTATATTTGTTTACAAGTTAGATACATGTTCTGCTTTGTGTATAACACAAGTGTTGATATATTTTGAACAATTGTTTATATTATAAAACCTTTGTAACATAAATGTTAACATCATGAAATAAAACATTTTGGATTCTTTTAAAATTTTATTTATTGATACTACAAAGAACTTTTTGCTCTTAAGAACAATTTTTTTCTTTTATTTTTGAAGAATCGCTTTCGGAGGGATAGGATAGAGTCCAATATAATGACTTGTTAGTAATTATTCACTTAATTTGATCAATGTAGCTTGCCAAACAGGTGAATTTCATTTCTGTTTAAATACTTTTACGTTGAAAAACACAATGTAACAACCAAATAGGTCCATTATAGTCTATAAACATAACAGCTTTTCAGCAGGAGTCACCGTTCTATGTGTAAAATATTCAGCATCTTCAAAGGAAAAAAAAAGCAAAATGGAATTATTTCTTCAGCAGAAAGTAGAGCATGCACTCTTCTTTATGTGGTTCTGCTTAATGGACACTATCATGCCTTAATTTCCTATTGTGGTTTTTGCATGTATGAGGAAGGTCAGCTTGGTGGAATGTAGAATACAGAAAGAGAAGTATTATATAATACTAGGATTTATATGGTGCTTTAAGGTTTTCAAAGTGCTTTACAAATATTATCTCATTCTGAGATAATGAGTTGGTGTCATCATAATCTCTGTTTTACAAATGAGGAACTGAAGCATAGTGACCTGCTCAGTATTAAACAATGTATCTGAGTATAGACTTGATCTCAGTTCTTCCTGACTCCAGGTCTCCCTGTGCCACCTAATTCTTTCATAAAGGAGTAAAAAAGTGGATTGGGGCCAGGTTGGGAAGGATTTTAAATGTGAAACAGTTTATATTTGATCCTTGAGTTAACAGGGAATGGATGGATTTATTGAGTGAATGGTGACATGGTCGAGTCAGTACTTCAGGAAAACTACTTAGTTTAACCCATGTGTATTGGAGTGAGGGGAAACTCTCAAAATGGGAGATTGGGTAAGAGGCTATTTTGATAGTTCAGGTGAGACATAATGAGGACTCGAAGTAGGGCAGTGGCTGCTGTGTAAATAAGAGAAGGGACCAGGCCAGAGAGAAGCAGGGGAGATAGAAACTAGATTAGATAACTGCTTCGATATTGAATTTGAGTGAAAGTGAGGAGTCCAGGGTGACACTGAAGTTGTGAATGTAGATGACTGGTAGGAGGTGGTGCCCTCTATGGAAATAGCAACATTAGGGGCAGCTAGGTAGCACAGTGAATAGAGTACTGGCCCTGGAGTCTGGAGGAGGTAAGTTCAAATATGGTCTCAGACAGTTGACAGTTACCAGCTGTGTGACCTTGGGCAAGTCACTTAACCCTGACTGCCTTGTCTCTCTCCTCAAAAAAAAGAAAAGAAAAGAAAAGAAAGAACTACCTTCTGGGGGAGAAAGAAAGTAATAAGAATCGAAAAGCATCCAGGCCATTCACTTAGTTCCATCCTAACTAAAAGGGTGGGGGCAGGGCTCTTACTAATCACTATTATGTAGCACAGGGATGTGAGCCTCCATACATGTTGAGTATATTTGTGATATATTCTGATAACCAATATCATTAGAAAAGTTTTGCAAATCATCACCTAAGACAAGAATTCTTAACATTTTTTTGTGTCATAGTCCTAGAATCATGTTTCTTTTCTTTTTGGAGGGGGGAAGGTAGGGCAACTGAGGTTAAGTGACTTGCCCAAGGTCACACAGCTAGTAAGTGTTAAGTGTCTGAGGCTGGATTTGAATTCAGGTCCTCCTGACTCCAGAGCTGGTGCTCTGTTCACTGCACCACCTAGCTGCCCCTAGAATCATGTTTCAAAAGACATAAAATAAAAACACAAAAGACTACAAGGGAAAAATTATATTAAAATACAGTAATGGGGGGGCGGCTAGGTGGCGCAGTGAATAGAGCGCCGGCCCTGGAGTCAGAAGGACCTAAGTTCGGATCCGGCCTCAGACACTTAACCCACACAAACAAAAACCTAGCTGTGTGACCTTGGGCAAGTTACTTAACCCCAATTGCCCTAAAGGGGCGGCTAGGTGGGGCAGTGAGTAAGAGCACCGACCTCGGAGTTGGGATGACCCGAGATCAAATCCGGCCTCAGAAAATGAGCACCCACACATAAATAATGACTAGCCACGTAGCCTTGAGCAAGTTACTTAACCCCAATTGCTTTAAAAAAAAATACAGTAATGGCCAAGAGGGCAAGAGAGGTGGTATAGTGAATAGAGTGCTGGGCCTGGAGTCAGAAAGACCTGAGTTCAAATCCAGCCTCAGACACTTACTATCTGTGACCCTGGGCAAGTCATTTAACCCTATTTGCTTTAGTTTCCTCATCTGTAAAATGAATGCCAGAAAGAAATGACAAACCACTCTGGTATTTTTGCCTAGAAAATTCCCAATGGTGTCAGGAAGAATTGGACACAACTGAATAGCAAAGAACAAACTCACAGACCCCAGGTTAAAAACCCCTGAGTAAGCACCAATGCTTCTGATGGGGTGATAGGACCTGGACCCCTAAAAGGAAAAAGGAAAAAGACCATGTCTTTGAAAGCAACCCAGTCCCTGAATTTTCTCATTCATTTCAGCAGCCCAGATCACTGGCACCTCAGCCCAAGGCAACTGGACCACCCTAGCCCACCTAGATCACTTAACTTACTTGACAGTCATTCTTGGGACAGTCACAATGTCACTCTTGGTCTACCCCAGACTACTTATTACCCCCTTTCACTGTTGCACCTGATACCCCCCAAACTGTTTAGCACTCCTTAATCCCATCCAGATCATTTTATTGTCTTTTTTGTATATAAGCATCAGTCTTAGCCCCCATTAAGTTGCAGATTCCCTTAGAATATCACCAACACTATTGACTTTACAATAAGCCTTGCCACTTTGACTGGAAGATGGTTTGAGTGCCTGAATTCATTCCAGGTGGATACCACCCTGTGCCCTGACATTTGGGGGTTCCCAGCAACACCAAATTACTTTCTTAAATTACTTTCCAGAATGGTTAGACCATTTCACAGCTCCATGTACAGTGCCTCTCAATCCCCATTACTTGCAAAGAGGGCAACTACAGAACTACGTATTGGTGTTTGCAATTTTATACTCAGACCCTGGACCCAGGCAGCACTTGTTATGGTAGGAAAATATGGAAAAAATGAAGTAGGTGTCCATTAATCCATTAGTTGGGGAATGGGGAAGGGGAACATTTATTAAGCACCTACTTTATGCATTTATCACTATGCTAAGTGCTTTACAAATACTATCTTATCTCATTCTGTGAAGTAGTTGCTACTTTATCCCCAGTTGAGGAAACTGAAAAGACAGAGGTTGAGTGAATTGCCCAAGGTCACACAGCTAGGAAATGTCTGAGGCTGGATTTGAACTCAGGTCTCCAGGTCCAACACTTATCTACTGTACCACTAGATGCCTATAATGGTTGAATAAATTGTGGTATAGTACCTTTGGTACCCACCTCTCACACATGAATAGATCCCCCAGATTAGCTACCCCAAGGTCCTGCTACTCTTCAATATCCAATCTAAACAATAGCCCATGTGTCTGCTTTTTCTCTTAGCCCAACACAGTTCAAGTACAGGCATTCAGGGTAACAGGTTAGTAAAGATATTTTAAGTAGAATTTTCCTACTCAAAGTAGAAATTTTTTCTACTTAAAGTAGAAAATTCACCTATAACCATAGGGTAAAATCTCCCACAAATCCTCCATCATCAGTGGGGAGTGAGAATTAATGAGGCTTCCACAAATAGGGAAGACATGTAAAGAAACAACTTGTTATTCACCAAGGTCTTATGCTACTGTGACACCTCTGCTGGGCCTGCTCAGCATACTGCTTTCCTATATTCACTGGGCAAAGCAGAGTTCATATTTGCCCTTTAGCGCCTTCAATCTACTTAAGTATAGTGGCTAGAATCTGCCCTAATAATGCCAGACTGACAGCTTTTTGGGTATAGCATCAGACCCAGCTAATAAAAGCGAGGCAAAGTATCTCAGATTAAGATTAGGTCTTTCCTTTTGACTCTTAAACCTGGGTTAGAGATAAAACTTTCTGTTACCTTCCCTAATTACCTTCCTTAGATTTAGTATTCTGACTTATTCTTACTTATACTCCAGATTTCTTTGCTTTAGCTAGAAATGAGTTTTAGCCAAGGACAAAAGGTAATCTAAGAAATAAAGGTCAGTGTTCCCCACTCCTCTAGTCTATATCCTATTTTTATTATGTATATTTGGAAGGAGCAAAGCCTGAGCCTTCCGTGGTATATTTTGGGCCGCAAAAAGAATCAGTCTCCCTACAGTGATATGGGAATGTAACAAAAGTGGGTTATACAATTAGATAACAAATATAAGGAATTCATCAAAGTATAGGAAGACCTGCACAAACTGATTCAGAGAAAAATAAGGGGAACCAAGATGATCTCAGTGAAGGAAAGAAAAATACCCCTGAAAGGCATTAAATTCATGAAGGGAAAAATAAGCATTTATATGTACATGTTAAATGCTTGACAAATATGATCTCTTTTGATTCTCACAGCAACCCTGGAAGGTAGGTGCCATTATTATACCCATTTTACAGTTGAGGAAACTAAGGCAACCAGAAATTAAATGACTTGCCCAGGGTCCTGAAGCTAATTAAGTATCTGAAGCTGGATTTGAACTCAAGTCTTCATGATTTGAGGCCCAGGGCTCTATCTACTGCACCACCCAGCTGCCTTGTGATTATAACCATATTGTGATGTAATCATAATTAAATGTAAAAACTCATGATTAATTGTAATTGGCCAATCTTGTCTCCAGAAAACAGTTGGTGAAATATGCCTCCCCTCAGTAGAGATGTAGGGAAGTACAAATACAAAATGTTGTGTATGCTTCAGGTCACACAGGGCCAATGTGTTAATTGGTTTTGCTTAACTATAGTTTCTCCCTTCCATCCACAGCCCCCACCCCCTCCTCAAAGCCTCCAAGGTGTTCAGCCTAGGACTGGGTGGGATAGTGGGGGAGGGGGAGAGTTTTGACTAGGAGGTAAATGCAAAAGGTATTGATAAAGCTTCCCATCCTCCCAATAAGGAACCTTAGGGGTAGTCATCTAAAGGAGGAAACCAGTTCTTTGCTCCCTCTCTACAACCTCCTTAACTTGTTACTAGTACTAAAGGATTCCTATTCTGTAACAGATGCGTGTTTTAGGAAATATTCTTGTAGAAAACTTCAAGGGGTGTAGAGAGGTTTTGGCTCTGGTGGGTCGGTACGGTTTTTTTTTAAAGCTCTGAATAATTTTCTGTTATTGGAGAGAAGCTACTGATGTCAATGACTTATTTTGCTACTTAGTAGTTGAAGTGGGAAGTTATTAAATATAAATGCTTCCACCAACCTCTTTGGTAGCTAACATTTAATTGGCTTCCAGCTGATTTTGCTCTGGCTCTGAATGGGGTTTTCTGGAGAGGCTGTGTCCTGAGACATTTTAGCGCAAGGTAGTCTCCACTTGACTTTTAGATTTGCCCTTAGGCAACATCCTCTTTCTTTCCCTACCTAGGGTCTGGAAGGAATGAAGGAAGGAACGAAGGAAAGAAGGGAGGGAGGAAGGGAGGAAAGAAGAAAAAAAGAAAAGGATTAGTATGGTAGCCATGTCTTTCCCCATCTTGCATCTCTACCTGCCTTTCAGACATCTCGAATTTGATGTCCACTAGAATCTTAAAAGGGGCTCATTATCTCTCCCCCGCTACCCCACTCACCTCCTACCTTCCCTATTACTGTAGAAGGTAACACCATTCTCCCAGTCCCTCAGACTTGAAACCTATCCCTCACTCCCCATATCCAATCTGTTGCCAAGGCCTGTTGATTTCACCTTTGCAACACCTTCGGAATATGGTCCCTTTTCTCCTCTGACACTGCCACCACTCTGGCCCAGGCCCAAATTACCTCACACCTAGATTATTGCAATAGGCTGTTGGTGGATCTTCCCCCCTCAAGTCCCCTCCCATGCAATCCACCCCCTCCACTCAACCACTAAAGAGAAGGTCCAACCCCCTACTCAGTAAGCCAGCAACTCCCTAATTGTCTCCAGAACCAAATATAAAATGTCCTGTTTGGCATTCAAAGTCCTTCATAAGCTAGCCCCCTCCTACCTTTCCAGTCTTTTTACACCTTTCTCCCCTGTACATACTCTTTGATCCAGTGACACAGGTCTCCTGGCTTTCCACAAACAAGATACAACATTTTTCAACTCTGGACATTCTCTCTGGCTGTCCCCCATGCCTGGAATGCTCTTTCTCTGCTGTGACTACTGACCTCCCTGGTTTCCTTTAAGTCCTACTTAAAACCCTCCATCTACAGGAAGCTTTCCCCAAGCCTTCTTAATTCTAGTGTCTTCCCTTTGTTATCCTTCCTGCATATTAGTCAGTACAGAGCACTCTATGAATTTGGAGCCAGGTGACCTAGGTTTGAATCCCAGTTCTGACATTTATTACCCCTGTACCCTTGATTTAAGTCATTAAATCTTCCTGGACCTTGTTCTCCTCCTTAATTTCCAGGTGGGTCTAATGCTTGCTGCCAAGTTCCCATCCAACTCTTAATCTATGATCCAACTCTTGGCCATAGGGCTCTCCACCTAAACCGGTCATCACTCCCTGGTTCTGCCACTTTCTTTATATGCTGTGACTGAAGTCCCGATGAGGTACAATTCAGATGGAAGGATGACATAATTTGGGGGTGGGAGGGAAGGCAAGCATATGTTTTAAATATAGGTCAACCTGGTAGCCAAGGCATAATTATTCCTTAATAGTACTGGTTAGTAGTCCATTGAGAAGAAAACATGAAAACAACTTTGTACAAACAAGATATATTCAGGGTAGATGGAAATTAATCTCAGAGGGAAAGCATTAGCAGTGAGGGGGATGGGAAAGAATTCTTATAGAAAGTAGGATTCTAGCCAAGACTTGAGGGAAGCCAAGGAAGTCAGGAGGCAGAAAAGGGGAGGGAGAGCTTTCCAGGCACTGGAGACAGTCATTAATAACTGCTTAAGCAGGAGGGAGTAAAGGTCAGTTTTCCTTGTATAAGAATTTGTTGTTGTTAAATAAACAACTATTTATATGAACTCACAGAACTGAGGTACTCCGCCCTTTCTATCCTACACCTAGCCATGGGGTTTAGATCACCTTCAGTCCTGGAGAGCCTGACTTCTAGTGAGACAGCGGCTCCCTTTTCTCACGTTCCTTTCTTTCATCCCCCTGCATCAGAAGATTTAACAAATTTAATTAAGGTAAATTAGAATATAATTCACAGATACAGGGGGTTCCCTAAAAGCTATTCAATATACAGTATGGATCAGCTATAGGCTAGGTAGTTTATTCCTTCACAACAGAAGAAGGGCTAAATACTAATAACTAATATTAGGGCAGCTAGATGGCACAGGGGATAGAGCACCGAGGTTGGAATCAGGAAGACTCATCTTCATGAGTTCAAATCTGGCCCCAGACACTGACTAGACCCTGGGCAAGCTACTTAGCCCTGTTTGCCTCAATTCCTCATTTGTAAAATGATTTGGAGAAGGAAATGGTAAAACATTCCACTCTCTTTGCCAAGAAAACCCCAAATGGGATCAGGAAGAGTAAGACACAATGAAAAACGACAGCAACAACATTTACAAAGTGCTTACTATGTGCTAGGGACTGTGCAACCCTGGGGAGGAGGTGTTATTATTACCCCCACTTTACAGATGAGGAAACAGGCAATCAGAGTTAAGTGACGAAACATAAAGACTTCACATGTTCACATGAACACAAAAGGATTTAATAACAACATAAGTGCTGGTACAAATCTGCTGGGAAGCCAATATTCAAACCTTGCTGGGAGCAGTTTTGCAAAATTACTAATCAGACATTTCACATTCCCCTTTGGTTCTGCCCTATCCACTTCAACTCCAAACCACTTTTTTTCTTTTTTCTTTTTTTTTGGAGGGGGGGAGGGTTGGGCAATTGAGGTTGTTACTTGCTCAAGGTCACAGGGCTAGTAAGTGTTAAGTGTCTGAGGTCGCATTTGAACTCAGGTCCTCTTGACTCCAGGGCCAGTGTTCCATTCACTGTGCCACCTAGCCACCCCCAATATCTCTTGCTTTGACCTGCTTGGATCTGGATCATAGTCTTAGGTGGTGGTCCTGGGGTATGTGGCCAGTATGCCAGAGCTTGTAGAGAGGGCGCCTTCCTTATAGCTCTGACAACATTTGTGAAAACCCCAGCAATTTGGGGTATAGCTCTCTCCACTCTGGAAGCAGAGTTCTACTGTGGGAAATAGCTCAAAAGTCAAGTAATTGGCTGACAAGATGAGCAAGTAGAAGAAGGGCAATCAGACCATAGAATATTTTTTTGGAGACAAAAAGGATCAAAACATGGAACTAGAAGAAGTCAACGAAGTTAAAACTCCTGCATCAAAAGCTTCCAAGAAAAATATGAATTGGGTATAGGCCATGGAGGAGCTCAAGAAGGATTTTGAAAATTAAGTAAGAGAAGTGGAGCAAAAATTGGGAAGAGAAATGAGAATGTTGCAAGAAAATCAGGAAAAGTGAGTCAACAGCCTGCTAAAGGAGACCCAAAAATACAATGAAGAAAATAACACCTTAAAAAATAGACTAACTCAATTGGCAAAAGAGGCCCAAAAAGCCAGTGAGGAGAATGCTTTAAAAAGCTGAATTTGCCTGATGGAAAAGAATCTCAAAAGCTCACTGAGGAGAATCATTCCTTCAGAATTAGATTGGAGCAAATGGAAGCTAGTGACTTTATGAAAAACCAAGATACTATAAAACAGAT